>JAKUAJ010000020.1:0-128857 GCA_030562865.1 Kodamaea lidongshanica (nom. inval.) | reverse complement strand
TGGTGTACGATAATGAAGCAGCCAAATGGAAGGCGTACGAATTTAGCGACCCATTCGCAGCAGGAAGCTTTTTCGTTTGCAACAAGAGTACCAAGGTGATGTGCCGTCCAGACTGTGACTCTAGGCAAGTGACTCAACAAAAGATGGATATCCGATTTTTTGAGGAGGCAGCAAATGCAATTGGAAGCGGCTTTGTTCCATGTCCAATGTGCGAACCCTTGGCAAGCCCACCAATCAATGTACATCTTTTGGTTGAATGTGTTGCCAAAATTAACGAACAAATTGGCCTCATGGCCCCCTTACTTGATGACAATGAAGAGGCAAACAACCGCAAAATCAAAGCTACCATGGAATTGAAAAAAAATGCAAGTGACGTAAACCTTCGTCGGAACATTGCAAGAGATAGACGTCTCTCTGTACCTGTTATTAACTTTGATGGTAAATATCCTAAAGATATTCCATTATCCAAAAACGACTCTGACCATTACCGTTTGGTTGACTTGGCTTGTCGTCATTTGGCCTTAGCTGCTGCAAGTAGCTTATACAATACACAAGATGAAGGGTCCAGTGCTCATGGTGGTGATAAAAAGAAGCGTCGGGGTGGTGTTCTTGGTTTCAAGGAGTTAGCTGCAAAACTGAAATTGAGTGCATGGCACTTTCATCGTGTCTTTAAATCAGTCACTGGTTTAACTCCTAAAACTTATGGTGACAAATGCTGGCAATATCTTAAAGCTCGTGAATCTAATTCTGGAGCTACAAACTCTCTGGCTCGCCGCAAGAAATCCTCGTCGGCTTTTCGTGCTGAAGGTGATGTTATTGTATCTTCAACTGGTGGCAATTTTGGTGACATGAAAATGAATACACTTTCTTCACCGAAATCAACTGCTCGTAGGGCAACTACCCATTGTCCAACAAGCATGACTTCATCCAATATGAATTTGCCATCATCATCCAACATGAACTTGCCATCATCAAATATAAACATGCCATCATCAAATATAAACATGCAATCATCAAATATGAACATCGCAAATACTCAAAACCCATCAAACAACTCAGACATTAACGACATGTCTAATAATTTAAATCTCGGAGTGTCGGAATTACCAATTATTAATCAACCTTCAAACTTTTATCTTGAAGAAACGTCCAATGTACTTGGTAATGCAAGCCTGGCTTCGGATGTGATGTCAAGTGCATCATCTCATAATAGTGGAGTATCACCAAGTGATATACTAACAAGTGGTGTCACTTCAGCAACATCAGAGTTTGCACCACCTGTTGGTGAATCGCCAAACGATATTCAAGCACCGGTTGCAACGCTTGCTGGTGCCTTTGTACCCAACGATGCATCCCGAGCATATTCAATGATTAATAACGACGCTACATCTTTCTACACCTCTGGACTTGCAATTAGTGGTTCCTTTGTAAGAGGATCAAAAAGACCAGCGGAAGACTCACAATCAACCAAAAGAACAAAGTATCTGGATGCTTCTAACCTTAACCTCTATGACAACTTTAGCTTGTTCAATGAAAATAAGCAATATGAATCACCATTATTGCACATGTCAAGCGCACCATTAGAGGATGTGTTGGAAATTCCATTACTCCCACTGGAGGAAGAATACGCTGCTTATTCCTCCATAAATACACCAATGTACGGGCTTGAGGCTTCTCGAGGTCCTATTGATTTTGGATTTCCTCTTGGTGCTGGCGCTGAGATAGGAAATGACTGGAGTGGAGATTTATGGTCTGCTGAGGTTTTATCTGCTAATTTTGATTTGTAAAGGAGTATATTTGATTTGGAGATTGGTACTGAATAGAGAATGAACGATTTATAATAACGAATAGATTGAAATTGGTTGTAGAAGGAAAATGTGCATAGTAGAGGAAAGGATGAAGAATACAGGGAGAGAGTAAGGATGAAGAATACAGGGAGAGAGTAAGGATGAAGAATACAAAGAGAGAGTAAACGGATAAAGAAGAAAATGATAAAGAAGAAAATGATAAAGAACTGCAAAGAACAGTACAAACTATATACTTCTAGAAGATAATCTTAACTGTAAAGAAAAGGACAAAGGAAAATCAAGCTTACAATACATCCAGTCACTCAGTCAGTCACTCACTCACTCACTCACTCACTCACTCACTCACTCACTCACTCACAAACTCACTCACAAACTCACTCACAAACTCACTCACTCACTCACTCACAAACTCACTCACTCACAAACTCACTCACTCACTTACTCACTCACTCACTCACTCACTCACTCACAAACTCGCTTCGCTCGTTTGTCCCCATACTTCAAACTAATTATGGACAGTGGTAACAAAAATTAAAGTTAGTGATAAAGTTTACTTACTATAATGAAAAAAAAAAACAATGCCACTTTGATAAACCAACCACAGACGGGAGGTCTCATTTAAGAAATTCCCACCCCATGATTGTATGTAGGCTTAATGGGAGAGCGTGGAAGCCTTTGTATAGTTTCCTCAATTTGTTTGCCACACCAGCTAGTAGTTTTACTGACATCATCCGTCACGCAGAATTCTTCCAGGGTTAAAAATAATAAAGAACGTGGACACAAAAAGACCCGTTTCCATTTCGGGTCGCCGCTACTTCCTTGGGTCCTGCACACGGCTGAATTGCGGATTTCCGCAGCCAAGCACCTGGAGAGATACAGAATCAAGCTAAATTTAGAAGATTATAGTCCAAGTTGTCTCAGGCGTCCAAATACATTTTGCCACCCAATGGGTAATAGGTATTAATATATATGTATATATGTATATTTATGTATATATATGTATATATACAAGTAAATGTATATTGCCGCAGTCATGTTCGAGGACAAGGGAGAGGCAAAGAGGTCATGATTGCACATATATGGAAACCTCTTATTGTCCTTCTCCATATTTTTGAGCCACTTTCAAAGCCGCTTATTATGCTTCTTCTGTTTCTGTGTACTAAGATATTTGGTCCAGGCTCCTAAACTCACCTTATATATGCATTCTGCATGGTTTGTAGTTGCTCATCCGTGATTGTTGGAAAGATTTAAAACCGATTCCCGTAATCACGTGTGTATGTAATTGAGTCCATATGAACCTGTTCAGGTTATCCAAAGTATACATTCATGTATTAGATGCTTGTAGCTTTAACATGTAGATTCATTTCCATAACTTGTAGATTCATTTCTATACATTCGTAGTTTAACTATATAATGCACTTGGAAATACACTGCCTCTTTATCAAAGCCATATCCGTACAGCTCAATTTCATACCTACTAAACACAAACAACCAAACGTTAACCCAACCAAGAGATTCATGAGCTTAAGAGAAATATATTACATTAACTATCGAGAACCTCCAAGTACTAGGGAATTTCTCGTATATTACGCTCGTAGTTCTTGCAGAAGTTTGCATTTAGTCTTGAAGGTTCTCAAACAAACTCTTTTCGGCATGGCCATGAGCACTGAAAACAGTCCCTGAAGATATGGAACCCCGCGGACCCCGCTCAAATAACACCCGAGAAATATTTAGCGTACGTAATTTTACAGTTGCAACACATTTGTATCGATTACATAATATGACGTATATCTTGTACACTCAAGCTCTTGTAAGCTCTTGTAAGCTCAAGCTCTTGTAAGCTCTTGTAAGCTCTTTTACACTCTTGTACACTCTTGTAAACTCTTCTACCTTGTTATTTTCTTCTCTAAATTTGGGCCTTGTGTATCTTGATATCCTCGGTCTTAAAATGATTGCGTTTTGAGCACCATCGGTAACAAAGAGGGAATTTTAGTAGCGAGTAGTCTCGCCAAGAGAACAATCACGCCACGGGTTTGTTCATAAAGTCACGCAATGCTGCATAAAGTAGCATTGTTAGATGCAAAACCTGTATTATTATACACCCTCATCAAATAGAACTGATTCTGCTTACCGGTATATGTATATATCATGATCAATGCTATCCCTAACTTCTTTGGTGATTTTCAGCCCTGAATATTAATTCGCCTCATTTCAAACAGCTTATAATCATACAACTCTCAAACTGGCCATTTCAATTTACTCACCATACTATAATAGAAGGCTCTTTATTGCATGGGTTTCTTTGTAAAACTAAAAATGCAACTTGTACCCGCAGGTGCATGTCTGCGAGAGAAGCATATTATATGCTTCACAAAACCTCATTGGTCACGTATAAAGCCAAAAACGATTCATGGTTAAGGGTGTGCAGTTTTTGAAAAAGAAAAGGAAGCTTATGCAGTATACTCACGAGCGAGCGAACGAACGAGCGAGCGAACGAACGAGCGAGCGAAGCGAGTTCGTGAGTTCGCTCGTTCGTGAGTTCGCTCGTTCGTGAGTTCGCTCGTTCGTGAGTTCGTGAGTTCGCTCGTTCGTGAGTGAGCGAGGTTTAGGGTAGTTTTTATGATACTTTTGAAATCGAATTACATAGCCCTTGGGTTAGGCTCCAGGTTTTTTCTTTGTAAACAGTGTAACAGAATATTTATCCTCCCTCTGATTATTCAGGAAATTTGGAAAGAAATTTCCATATTTAGCAGACAGTAACTTCACTAAAGGTGCCTTTTTATACTCTGTAACCACAAACAGGGAAGTATAACTGGACATCATAACTACACACCTCCTAATACACTCCTGGTCACCTCACGTAATATTTTTGATCATCAGACTATTGAATGAGCGCCAAACTGAAGTCACCACTAGTGATTTTTATAGAAGACATTAGAACTAGACTATATTTCACACTTATAAACTTGTCCAAGTTCTAAAGCTTCTTAGCATCCCGTACTGATGGAAACCTTCTAGCAGTCACCACAAGTGATTTTTATTATAGAAGACATTAGACCAGACTATATTTAACACTTACATACTTGTCCAAGTTCTAAAGCCTTAGCATCCCGTACTGATGGAAACCTTCTAGCTATCACTCAAGCTTCCACATATAACAACCAGAGTATTATAACTTTATCTCCAGGGCAATTCCAAGACAAAAACAAAATCGTCAATGGAGTAGAGTAAAAAAATCCGAAACGATTGCCCAAAGAGACAGTATTTTGAGTGCTTGATACGAACGAACGAACGAGCGAATAATGCTGCGAAGCAGTATTTTGAGTGCTTGATACTCACGAACGAACGAGCGAATAGTGCTGCGAAGCAGTATTTTGAGGCTTGATACGAACGAACGAACGAGCGAATAGTGCTGCGAAGCAGTATTTTGAGTGCTTGATACTCACGAACGAACGAGCGAATAGTGCTGCGAAGCAGTATTTTGAGTGCTTGATACGAACGAACGAACGAGCGAATAATGCTGCGAAGCAGTATTTTGAGTGCTTGATACACTCACTCACTCACGAACCGCTCACTTTTCAATCTATTCTCTATACTTTATACTCTCATATCAAACATCCACAAACATCCACAAACATCCACAAACATTATATCCGTAAAATTGTTCCTGAAACACATAATCATGCCTCGGCTAGACAGTATTTAGCAGACTCAACTACTTGGTGAGTTCGTTCGTTCGTTCGTTCGTTCGTTCGTTCGTTCGTTCGTTCGTTCGTTCGTTCGTTCGTGAGTGTGAGTGAGTGCCTACTTGAGTACGTGAGTACGTGAGATGTCATGTGTAGTACCGAACACGGTACTCTAATAGTTTAGGGTGATATAAATTAAATCTGTATATAGTATCACATTTTGCTCTTAACCTGGACTATCTTGATTCTTTTCCATATTTAAAGTCTCCCTTGTGAAGCATAAAACCTTTATTACTAATCGATTCATCGTGAACCATTCCATGTACCGACTTTTCAAAGCGAACGAGGGAACGAGCGAAGCGAGTTCGTGAGTTCGTGAGTAGCGAAATCGGTTGATTCAAACAAACTCGCTTCGCTCGTTTGAGTGTTCGATCGTGAGTAGCGAATTCGGTTGCACTCTACTATAAATGAGCTAATGAATATTGCAAGAGTGTGATTTTGTACGTTGGTTAACCCAACGTCAAACTCAGTAGCAAATCGTTCATTAGAGAAGTGTGTTTGATAGATTATGTATATCACTTTAAGCTGTATTGGCCAATAGTTATTCTCTCGAGAGTAGATTTGCTATCGAAATATCACTATCAACCAATACTCAGTATGTCAAAAATACAGTCCAAATTGCTTATGGAATCCTTTCTACACTTTTCAATCCAAACTATTTTATTACCTAATACACAAAACCCAAAATTTTACCAGAGACGTGCTTTCTTCTAGCTTCTTCATGGTCCATAATACCAGCTGAAGTTGTCAAGATGACAAAACCAAACTGTCTTGCAGGCAACAAGTTGTCGGTCCAACGTTCGATATCTCCAATCTTAACGTTGAATCTTGGGGAAATGACACCACACTTGTTTAATCTACCATTCAATTGCACGACAATTTTACCAGATCTGTGGTCATCAATGTATTCAAACTCTCCAATGTATCCTGTTAATGTTAGTATGTCATGTAAAAAACAAGAAATGTAAAGGAAAAGTAAACGGTCATAGATAACTAATGCACAAAAAGTACTATCAAGATCGTGTAAGAAGCGTTTCCAAATCGATTTTCCGAAAACTTAAAAGACAGAAAGGGACTGAACACCGATCAAACCATCCAGTTATCAATTCGGGGGTATCTTGAATATGAATTATCCAAAAAAAAAAACTAACATACCATGCTTTTGCATAACACTTAAAAACTTGATAATCACCTTAGAAGAAGGTCTGATTAAAACTTGACGCTTACCGGTTTTTTCGGCATTGTTAATAGCGTTTAAGGCATCGGCCAAGACTGAGGTTCTGGTCATTCTACCTAGATATGAAGTTAGTAAGGGCCCCCTAAGCATCACAAAGTACCATGAGTGTCCAAAAGATTAACTTTGGATTCATGGTCTATTCAAATTTGCATAAAAGTGTCCAAAGGCTCGAAATGCGTCATGTGTTGAACAAAACATCATTTGGTAAATACTACCCAAATACACATCTAAAATGTTTACCTAGAAGGAGAACATCATTGATGAGGGTTTTCAAGTCTCTTGGAGTTTAAGCAAAGTGCTTGGATTAGGAGGTGGTGCACCACACTTTGTTGTGTTGATCTTACATACTTTTTTTGATGAAAAATTTTCTAAAGAAAGTTGGACGTTTCGCTCAATTTATAGATTTTTGAAGTTGATGGGATGGCAAAAAAAAAACTTCTTTGTGAGATTATACTTTTAGGGTAAACCCATTTGACGATATGAAGTGAGTTGATATTGAGTAGGGTTACAATAGGTTGGAAATGAGACTTTAATAGGGATACACTAGTATAAATATCTAATAATGATGTACTCTCATGATGTACTATAATGATGTACTACCATAATGTACTACCATAATGTACTATAATGATGTGCTACCATAATGTACTATAATGATGTACTACCATAATACACCACGATAATTTCACCAGAGGACGTAGATATCAATTTTTGCTTTGTCTTGGAAAGAAATGCAAAACACAACCTTTAGGTAAAGTACAACTAACGAGTTCATCTTGCTTGGTTGGATAAAGAATAGCATTTCACAAGAACTAAAGTAAAAGTTGTTCTTAAAAGGAGACCCAAAACTCTATGTAAATCAACAAGTTGACTTATTAGGAAGAATTCTGTAAAAAACAGCCTAGTTGATACCCTTATTTTTATTTCAAATTGATTGGAATATAAATATGAATAATATGTAAAACTTGAGTAGCACTAAATAAACTCAACAGACACTGAATAATTTACTGATGATTGAAGGTCATCCTGTGAATCTGAATACTCACTGATAGGTCTAATTGAAAACACCAAGTCCATTGAATCTTGAATTACGTGAGCCATGAACCATGATCGCGAAAATTATTGCATGTCCGAAGAATATATCCGGGTGTTATCGTCGGAGCTATTCCAACAAGTGAAGCCATTATGTGTACGACTCAATACATTAGCTTTGAGTGACGACGAATACAACACAAGTATTCTTCTTCAGCAGCTTAGCAGTGTCATGAAAGAACATTGCGTTCGATATCAAGAGGTAAACCAAGCAATATCCCCAAAGTTAGCAGACTACATATTTTACCCATTAAGTATCTTACTCAAGAAACCAAAGTTAGAAGACCGCATTGTTGAGCATATACTAGCAATAATTTCAACACTACTAGACGAATCATGGAATGCACATTTGCAAATTATAGATCAATTGTTTCCATTAATTATTCTTCTATCTTCGGGAGAAAACAAAAGTAATGATTTCAATGAAAGCTCCATGCAATGTATGAATAGTTTGTTACGGGCTCTACCGCAAGATTACTTTAACAATTTCAATAGGTTGAGCTGCATGGGTGATTCGGTATCCTTGATCTTAAATGTAATTATTCTGACCCAGGAAAATTCACAGGAAATGATCAGAATGATTAAAATGTCAATTAATTCCTTATTTTTGATAGCCAGAAGCTTGGAAAACGATAAGCTTGCTCATATAGTACCTGGTATCATGTCAAAACTCATACAATTTTCCTCCAATTCTCTTCATTCAAGTGTTTTGGTCGATATAATCAAATTGTTTGAATTCATCACTGTACTGGTTTTCAATGACACAGAGATCAATCCCGAAATGCATAAAAAAGAAATCATTACTTTAGGGAGCCTTGAGGATAAATTGGCCAACTTCAAAAGAGACCCCTCAGATGTAGAACCAACAATTGATCATGTTGCAGAATCTCAAATCACTACCTCTGAAACTTCCACCAACAACAAAAAATCACCAAAATCTTCAAAGAAATATAGAAGTCCAGAATGGCTTGCGAAAACGTCAAGCAATATCAATCTCTCCTTGTCACACTTTTTCAATATCATATTTACGAAGAACAATCTGAAGATTCAAACAAACGGAGAGTTATCGTTAGCAATCATATCTTTCGTGGTGGAGGTCTTTAATAACTGTACCATTTCCTTGTTCAATAGTTTCATCCCCTTGGCTATAGACACATTGTCACGTCTACACTCAATCATCTTGGACGATGAAATGATCTACAGTGTATCTCTCTCCATTAAAAAGTCACAACCCAAAGAGGCCTTCGATTTGATATATGAGAAATTGATTGAACTCACGGACACAAAAATTTCAATAATAACTTTTACCTCCGACGCTAGTAGGCTAAACCATTTCATTCTGAGTATCAAGCTTTGCTACAGTGTATTATACTATCTGAATTACTATGTTTTGGACACCTTGAAGTTGAGAATAATCACTCAGTTATCTGAGCATTTGAAAATTGGCTTTATACTGGGTATACAAAGTGGTCGGAATGATCGGTTTTCAAACATAGCCACGGGTGCATTGACTAATAAAGTATCATCTTCGCCTTCTCAAGTTTCAGGTATCGATGAAGATATGTTAAAAAGCTTTCTTCAACTTTCCTTGAATTCTAACAAGCTCGACAACATTGAGCTCCCTCCAAGTATCGACGCTAAGAAAGTTACTAGATTTGACACTGGCACCAAACAAGACAAAACAACCTACTCTTCAAACTTGGTGATTTTAGCCAACCAGCTAAAAGATCCCCAAACCTTAGTTCAAAAGCTCAACCAGAAATCTTCCCGATACCTTTCATCCATGTATACTTCCCAAGTAGAAGATAACATTTTCTCGCTTGTTTCATTTTTGGCCTCATTTAAGAACGGTGTTGAGTTGGATTTTTTGGAGAACATACTTGACGTTTCCATCAATGGTCCGCAGGATCGGTTCATATTGGACTCTAGTTTTGCATTATTGATGGCAAACAATTATTTGAATTATTATAATAGTGAAATTAACGTGGAAGAGTATTTAAATTTCGAAAGCGATCTGGATGGTACGGAGGAGGTCTCCAATCCAGGTGCCTTATCAAAGAAAGAACTTCTTGTGGAAGCTGTATATCTTCTCATGGAAAAGTCGCAGGAACTTCTAGATATATCCATCGAGTCGCTAGGCTCTATGAGCGGGCCCAATCCAGTTCTCGAGATGGCGTACGCAGTATCGCTAGACTCGTTTGCCATAATATCAAAGCGCATTACTCTAGATGAGTTTAGAACCCACATCTTGATTTCATACTTGTACCCATTGTTAGAGTCTCTCAGTTTCAATGACCACACTCTCATACAAGATCACGGTTGGATCGCAACTAAGAGCATTATAGACAACTATTACAAAGGTTCCTTACCGGATATGATTTTAGACAATCTGGACTACTTAATCGATGCAATCAGTATAAAGTTGACTGTGACATCAAACTTGACACCTTCTTTACTGGCCCTTCTACTAGTTGTAACGAAAATTGCTGGCGACCAATTAATCGAAAAGAATCATTTTGATGACATCATTACCGAGATGTTTGTGATTATCGACTCTTATCATGGCTATTCCTTGATCTTGGAAGGTTTCTTCATAGTTTTTCAAGAGTTGATCGACCAAATCGATCGTATGTATATGGAAAAAGTTCATGAAATAACATTTCATGATGAAAATGTTTCGCCTTATAAACCTTGGGGAATGGAGAACATCAATCAGTTAATAAATTTCTTGAAAAAGGAAACCTTGGAAGTACCGGAATATGACTCCAATACCGAGTATTTTAGGAAAGATGTACCCTTTAGCGAGCAGCTTGATGATGAAGCCGACTCAGATGATGAAGATTCGGATAGTGAACAAATATCATCTCTGGAACAGAATAATGACTCACAAGAACCTTGGAAATCCCCAATACCTGAGAAAACTTATTTCCTCGTTCAAAAAATAGTCAACTATGGCTTTGTACTCTTGAATCATGATTCTAATAGCTTAAAGTTTCAAATCCTCAAGACGATACATAAGGCGTATCCCTTACTAGTCACAAACTATAACTTGGTCTTACCAATAGTTTCTGATACTTGGCCCCACTTGGTTTCTTTGATGTGCGGAAAAATAGGACACCATGCCCATATCTCACAAGATGGTGAATTCTTAATAGCCCCTACTTTGCATTTGATGCTAGACATATTGAAGTTCGATGCAAATAAAAGGTTCTTATCTAGAAAATTCATTGAGTCGTGGGATGTCTTGTTTGCAAAGTTTAATATCCGGGTACAAACGTCATCACAGTTGGTGAAATCTGAAGAGTTTACAAGAAATCCTGTTGTTTATAAGCTATATTCAAAGTATATTTTGACAGGTTTGAAGCTGTACCAACGCGGAATTCCCGATATTATACGATATAAAATGATGGAATTCTGTCATTTATTTGGGATTCCAGATGGATTCCAGATGGACAAAGACATGGCAAATATTATGTATTTATTACAAAATACCTGATCTTTATCCAGCTCTTTTAAAGCAAGTATTGTCCGATTATTACCTTTACTGAAATGGTTTCATCTACCTGAAAACTCCAACAGACTCGCTTGGATTCCACTTAAATATTCGGGCGAGCTTCGTTGTTCTGAAGGTATTTTACCCACCACGTATGGCTTTTAGAAGTACTACACTTAATATTAACAAGGTATGAATAGCACAACAAAGTAATTGAGTAATAGTGCCGGCTTTTATTAGATACATATCAAAAGCATTACATATAATAGCAATACCTTATTTTCTAGATTCGTAAATATCCGCTTTCGATTTCGTTGATTATACATAAACTGCTGTATTAAAAAATCCTAATGAGCAGATGGAGAGTCGCTCTCGAATAGGTTCATATTAGTAGATTTGAGGTGGAAATTTTGAAGAAACCAAAAGACACTCTTACTATTGGGAGAAAAGAAGAATATACAAATAGAATAGTTTTGAGCAATCTCACTCTTTAAGCATGGCAAAGCCTTGAGTTTGATAATATCAAATAAATCCCATTTTAGAAACACTTGAAGCTGGTAAAATACTCCAAGCTGGCACGAAAGCAAGATAAATCTCAGGATTATCCTTGATTACTCATTTGAATCTTCATTACTGACCAAATCACCAATCACGGCCTTTCGCGTAGGTTCATTGGCAAAAGGGAGCACTTGTTGGCCCTTTTCCAACATTATGGGAGCCGAAACTTTTTTCTTCGCCTCCTTCTTCTCTTGGGGTTCGTCAGAACTACCACTGTTGACTTCAGAGGGTAATATAACACTCTTCAGTTGCATAAGATTACCAATAGGATGAGTTTTAGGGACCGTATCACTGAGAAAAGTTAAAGTGTCGTGACCGGCCACAGCACTACTAAAGTCTTTGTAGGTAATTTTCTTTCTGTTTTCTGTTTTTGCTATTAAACTAGCCTGTTCCACAAAATATTGTACGAATAGCTCTGTAGCCAACCCAGTGGCATATACTGCTGACTGCAGAGAACCTAAATAGTCTGGATCTATTTTGAAAATCTTCTTGATCTTAGATAAAGGAAGTTTCATATCTGGGGCATCTTCTTCATCGTCGTCATCTTCCTGCATTATTTGATCAGCATCGGCATTTGGATTTTGGGACCCTACCAGGTCTTGAGTGGTTCCATTATCAACAAGGCCCGATGAGCTTACTAAAGGTTTCTTGTCAGTGGGGTTGACATTATTAGCGATGTCAATATCCATTGGTTCTTGGGGAGTTTGGTGGCTCTCAGATCCCGCTGTTGAAGCTGATTCATTGTTCGAGGTTCCAGCTACATTTGTGCCTTCAGGTCGGTGGTTTAACGTTGGTTGTTCTGTTACGGACATGAACGCGTTTTATTAATTTCTCACTATATTTTTTCCGTAGCTATATACAAAGTCTATACTGACTGTTTGGTTTCTTTGATTTCTTCGCTGGAAACAACAGGTTCGGAGGCCACAACATGACTATCTGTAATGTTTTTCAAATCTGTAGATTCCCCTTTACCTTCGGTCGATGCTTCTACAAATTGTCCCTCTTTGGCCTCAGTACTGATAAATTCTTCCAAGAACTCAGATTTCAACAAATCAATGTCATTGTAGTTTTCACCATGCTCGATAAAATTTATCATGTTATCCAATGCCAATTGAGGCGACTTTGCACCATCTTGGTACCCTATGTATTTTTGAGTTATCTGTGGCACTCTTGGGGACACCAATGGTTTCAAGCCTCCTGAATGTAAGTCTGATGGTACAACAAAGGTTCTGACTTTGTTCCAGTTCATGATATAAGTACCAGCAGAATTCAACTGACCAATACCAGTGGATCTGGTACCTTTGTAAAAGGTCTTGTTACCTTGCTTTGTGGTTAAAGGTAATCTCTTGTTACCTCTCTTGGTAACACCGTACCATATTTGACCGTCCTTGAATGTTTGCCAGGGCCTTCTAAGTTGGGCAGACACTGACTGTTGAAAGTTTAAGACAACTGAGGATTTCATTGGTTTTTTTTTTCAACAGTGAGATGAGAAAATGTAGTGAACGAGAACATGTCCAGTAGGCTATGAAATGAACTGAGAATCGTTAGTGGGAATCTGGAATCCTGAGATCAGGAAACTTAATGATGGCCATTAAATTGATTGGGTGTAAGATGAATATGGGACATGTTGTGCAACAAACGTTTGTTTTAGCGAGCCTCTATAATCGCAAAATTCTGGTGATTATTTCTACCAACACAGGCCGGCTGACTAAATTAATACGAAGACGAAGAGGGTGACTTCAAAGTTTTTAGCATCAAAAAACCTAATGGTCAAAAACAGAAGACACGCGAGCATTCCTCTTGGATTCATTTTTTAGTCTGAACTAGTGTTCTACGAACTATGTTAGTTTTATAAATTTGATACTTCAATAAGGATTTTATTACGCACCATCTCTACTTAATCATCATACATTTCTAGCTACATCAGCTGATGTTATTATTTTATTCTTGGATCTCATAAACACATGCTTAAAAAAATGCCAGATAGTTATCTTCTATATTGAGTTGAATCATCTATTGAACTTAATAAATCAATCTTATTGATAGAATTTAATTCAAGCTCACGTAATTCCCTGGGAAAGCACCTGTCTGACCGTTGTATCTGCCTGTCCACCAACCACTTCCATCTGCAGTTTTTTCGACTATTTCAATCACGGCACCAGCTGCAAAAGACAAGTCTCCTTGGGCTTGGGCTGTGTAATCGTATAATGCTGTACAAGTTTGACCACTTGCACTTGGGGCAGGAGTTGGGAGAGCACTGGCTCCATATGCAGGGGCAGCACCTCCATATCCCGGAGCAGCAGCTCCTGAAGGGTCTTTATAATCTACCGGAGTTGAAGCACCGTACCCTGGAGTTGAAGCACCGTACCCTGGAGTTGAAGCACCGTACCCTGGAGTTGCGGAACCATAGGCCGGAGCTGTAGCACCATAGCCTGGTGCTGTCGCACCGTATCCTGCACCATAACCTGGAGCAGAAGCACCAGAAGGATCCTTGTAATCGACCGGAGTGTAAGCACCATATTGCCCTTGAGCATAGTTTGGCAATCCTTCTGCTCCATTTGCAGCCCCAGCCCCATTAGCACCAGCATGACCCATCATAGCTTGACGTCTTTTGACAGCTTCCAACTTACTTCTAGCATGGCCAACTTTGAAGTTTGTAATTCCCAAAGCGTCACATTGTTGTTCGATATCTCCTTTCTTAAAGAGATAAGCCTCAACAATGTCTGTTGTCAAATCAAAGTAGGGAATTTTCATTTCTTCCATGCGATTGTAAAGGGTGTAAAATATATTCAATTGCATGTAGTAGAAACTTACAAACAAAGGTTTAATGAAATCAGCCTGCATTTTGAACAAAATTGGTAATTCGGCCTTTAACATTTCGTTGTAATAGTCGTATTCTTGTTGAGCAATTTGAACATCTGCCTCAGCACTGTACATTTTCTCTTCATCTTTTAAGGTACGCTCTTTCTTTTCTTCATACTTTTTATAATTACGTTTATGACGATCCAAGTCAACTTGTTTGTGTTCTCTTTTAAGTGCCATTTTTCTGATAGCTTGAATGACTTGTAGGAGCTCTTGTGCTGGAGCCACGATTCTTTTCTCGATCAACTCCAAGTCTGGTTTCAATGTTTCTTTTAATTCCTTCACCACCTCACGGTATTGTTCACAAGCCTTTATTCCTTCAGGATTATCTTCTTGCACCATGCTGTTTGGGTCGGATAAACGACCACTTATTGGCTTATATATTTCCTCAATGGCCAGTGAGAAGTCAATTTGGTAATCCAACATACCATTGACTGCGGTAAAATACCTCTTGGATTCACTGCTCAATTTTTTAGTTTCATTCTCCAACTCCTGGAATCTCCTCTCGGCATCTTGATAAACAGCATCGGTGGTCATCTCACCCATGTTCATCTTTTGCCGAAAGTTCTGAGGAGCTCTCACAATCGTCTTCTTTAATCCTTTTAATGACATATCGGTTGATGTTTTTTTAGGAGCTTACTTTTATCGCCACTTTTTGGTCGTGGAATGCCAAAAAGGGGTGCAAGGGGAAATTATAAAGGGGAGCCAAACACAATATATGGTCTAGTTCCAGAGGTGATTTGAACTGGGCACATATCTGAATGGGATTCTGCGATAAAGATTTCATTTCATGTAAAGTTCTACATAATTAATCGGCTTAAAGGGATTAGTAGCATTATTCTTTCTCAATCGAACCAGAAAGATTTGTAAATGATCTAGTCGTTTCAGTGAAGTGATTGTAGTGAAGTCACTCTTTACAAGAATCAGATTTTAAATTACTCCATCACTGATCTTTAAAACATTTACTTTTCTATCTCCCAACCTCATGCGCTCCTCTAATAGTATATGGATTTACTCTTTTATCTATCCATAAATCTCTCCAATAGTGAATTATGTGGTGTTAATCATGGTTTAATGCCTATTAAATTAGAATGTGTTTCTATATCTGATTTTATTGAATGATTAGGTGATGCTGAATAATTTTTGTTATATCGGTTTATGCTTTTATAGCTTAATGGTAAAGCAATGTACTGTTAATGCATCTTATTCTAGTTCGAATCTAGATAAAAGCGTTTGTTACCAATAATTTTTTTCTATTTGGGACCCTCACATGCTATTCTTGTACCATGAGGAAGTCAACCAAACACGGTGTGTAAATGCTTGGTATTTAATACATTTATTATTGTGAGGAAATATCATAGTGAAGCCTCAGCTGGTGAGTGTACCAGTCAAAACCTACTCTATATCAAAGAAACTGTTTTAAAAGTATTTTTGCCATCTCTTAGAAAAGAACCTCCTATATTCTCCGGTTACGCACTTCTCCGATAATGATAAAAAAAAAAAAAATCATTCTCATTAATGGAAAAGTCAGCTATGATACCCGCTATGGAAGACTTTGATGTGTTCCCTACTTCAGGCTTCCTTCCTCCAAGTCTTCCGTTGGAAAGATTACCACAGGAGTATTATTCTCCTTGGGAAACTGTCGCTAATAACCTCCCATCATTAATCTTAACCAAACGTATACGGGCCATAGTTGATAATATGCCAGTTCTAAGCATAGACCATCTTGAGGGCGAGGATCAGTACCGTAGAGCATATCTGATCATGGGATTTATTGGACACGCTTACATATGGGGAACAGACGAACCAATTAATAAGCTTCCCTTACAGATTTCGCAACCATGGGTGTTGATTGCTAAACATTTAAGATTACCTCCTATTGCAACTTATTCAGGATTGTGCTTATGGAATTTTAAGCAAATCGTTCCAAGTGATAACATATGGGACTTGGACAATCTCACAACAATCAATACATTTACCGGCTCTATTGATGAGAGTTGGTTCTACTTGGTTAGTATATATTTTGAGTATAAAGGCTCATTTGCCATCAAAGCTGGGTTGGAAGCAATTAAATATGCACATTACGATCAAGAAGCTAAATTAAATGAGACTCTTCAAAACTTAGCTGAAAGTATTGATCATTTAGGTTCGGTATTGATGAGAATGGAAGAAATGTGTGACCCTCACATTTTCTATTTCAGAATCCGTCCTTACTTAGCAGGTTGGAAAAATATGGCTGATGTTGGCTTAGACAAAAATGGGGTATTTTATGAAACAGAGGACGGTTATGTTCCACACTCATATTCTGGAGGTTCAAATGCTCAAAGTTCTCTTATACAATTTCTTGATGTCTTATTAAATGTCAAACATTTTTCAACAGGGGAAAGGCCTTTACCTCATGAAAAATCTTCTCATGTTGAATTACAACCTCAAAATAGTTTTATGGACGAAATGCGTAATTATATGCCAGGCAAACATGGGGATTTTTTGGCCAAGTTAGAGAAAGTTGCTATTATTAGAGATTACGTTCTTAGTAAACAAGACTCAAATTCGGAGTTGACACTCAGCTATGATGCTTGCTTAGCAATGTTGAAGCTGTTCAGAGATAAGCACATTCAAATCGTTACTCGATATGTTGTGCTTCAAGCCAAGAAGACAAACAAGTTGGGGTCATCTTCTACTTTGAGGTCAGGTTTGGCAAAGAAAAAAAATGGGGCACAGGAAAGAGGAACTGGAGGCACCTCTTTGTTGCCTTTCTTAAAGCAGTGTAGAGATGAAACAGGTGACCCTGCAGCTGGTACATGGGGTAAGAGAATTCTCAGTGATGGTGTGATGAGGCTAAAATTTTCCAAACCAAATGGTGTTAATGAAGATTAAGATAAGATAAAGGAATGGAAACGGAACCTCTTTGAAGAGGAAATTAGAATATATAGTGCAACAACAACAGGCTTAGCAGGAATGGTATGTGGAAAACTGATGATGCTTGCAACATCCAAGATAAGGACTTTTCCCTTGGGTCTACAATTTATGGGAAGTGGAACTCACGGACAGTCCAACTCACGGAAAGTGCAAACCATAAAAAGTGGTTTAATGCTTAACCCAACAATTTTTATTCTTGATAGTTTTTAAATGGTTTAAAGTTTTTAGTTTAATGAGATAAATGGTATAGGTTTATCGTAGATTAGTTTTTTTGGTCAAACCTTTTGGTGGTGATTGTAGAGATAGCTTGTTTTAAAATACTCTGATAGATTCTGAATTTGGTATTCAGCGGGCCTGATATTAATTATTTTAGTCAATGCAAAAAATGCACATACTCCATATAGAGGAGACTGTTTATCGTTCCAAACATATTACAAAAGAAAATTTACAATTCAGACTCAAGAGAGTTTCCATAAAATAGATTCTATCAACAGTCGTTAGAAAGATGTAAGAAAGGCATAAATTTTTGCAGCCGACATTGATACATCTTTATCTTCTCGATTTTGAGTTACACTTAGCAATAGTTTTGCACAATTACGAATCTCAAGAGACTAGCTCTTCTTCCCAAGTGATGTTTACCAAATCATTTTATAAAAACCACAAGCTTTCTAATACAGCAATACTACTAAGACTTACAAAACTCTTCCGTCCTCTGGCTCGCTCGTTCGCTGTCTCGCTCATCTTGAAAAAAAAAACATGTTAGTACGAACTCTAAGAGTCATTCGAAAAATGTCCACCGAAAGCGCCCCTATAGTTTCCGATGCCGCCATTACCAGGCCAGCCGGGGACAAGAAGAACAAAAAGTCTAAGAAACAAGATCAATTCTTGTTGAAGACCCCCAAAGGAACAAAGGACTGGGCCGATAAAGACATGGTTATTAGAGAGGCCATCTTTGGAACCTTGAGTAGCTTGTTCAAAAGACATGGTGGTGTTACCATCGATACACCAGTATTTGAATTGAGGGAAATTTTGACAGGAAAGTACGGTGAAGACTCTAAATTGATCTATAACTTGGAAGACCAAGGAGGTGAGTTAACATCCCTCAGATACGATTTGACCGTCCCCTTCGCTAGATTTGTCGCTTCCAACAGTATCAGCAATATCAAGAGATACCATATCGCAAAAGTTTACAGAAGAGACCAACCAGCAATGACAAAAGGTAGAATGAGAGAATTCTACCAGTGCGATTTCGACGTTGCAGGAAACTACGACACAATGGTACCAGACGCAGAAATCTTGACCCTTTTAACTGAAGGTTTGACTTCTTTGGGTATTCATGACTTCAAAGTTAAGCTTAATCACAGAAAAATTTTGGACGGAATTTTCCAAGCATGTGGTGTTAAGGAAGAAGACGTTCGTAAAATCTCTTCTGCCGTTGACAAATTGGACAAGTCACCTTGGGAGGTTGTGAAGAAAGAGATGGTTGTTGAAAAGGGCCAATCAGAAGAGGTTGCTGATAGAATTGGTGAGTTTGTCAAATTGAATGGTTCAATTCGTGAAGTTTTGGACTTATTGAAAAAGAGCGACCTTTTGTCTTCGAACGAATCTGCCCAAAAAGGTATTGAGGAAATGTCAACTTTGGCTGATTACACCGATGCCTTTGGTATTGACAAGCATATTAGTTTTGACTTATCTTTGGCCAGAGGATTGGACTATTATACTGGTTTGATTTATGAAGCCGTGACATCAGCATCTGCCCCACCTGAAAATGCCAATGAGTTAAAAGAAAAAGCATCCAAAGATAAGAAAAAAAAGAAAGACGATGATGATGCTTCGGAATATGTTGGTGTTGGGTCCATTGCTGCAGGTGGCCGTTACGACAACTTGGTTGGCATGTTCTCAAACGGCAAATCCATCCCATGTGTGGGTGTGTCTTTTGGTGTGGAAAGACTTTTTTCAATCATAAAGGCAAGAATTTCAAAAGATTTGGAGTCTCTTAGCTCAACACAAACTCAAGTCTTTGTTATGGCTTTTGGTGGCGGTGAAGGCTGGAATGGCTTTTTGAAAGAGAGAATGTCTGTTGCCAACACATTATGGAAAGCTGGAATCAATGCTGAATATATCTACAAGGCAAAACCAAACTCTCGTAAGCAATTCGAAGCAGCTGAAAAGTCGGGTGCTCAAATTGCTGTGATTTTAGGAAAGGAAGAGTTCCCATCTGGTAACTTGAGAGTTAAGTTGTTGGGTAAAGGTGACGACAGTGATGAAGGCGAGGTCGTTAAAATTGAGAAACTTGCTGAGGTTGTGGAGACCAAGTTAAATGAAATGTCTAAAGATGGTATGGACCATATTACCCGTTTGATCAAGGGTCTTTGATTTTTATCGGCAAAGTATTTACCTAAACTACCCATAAAGTAGCTAATTCTGAAAGATGGAACTATAGGAAAGAATTCCATAAATCAGGCACAATATATTTTAAGCATACTATCTATAGGTATTAAAGAAATTTATCTAATCTGAGTTTATCATCTCCATTCATGGTTTTTTACTTATGAAGACATGAAATATTAGAGTATATATGAAATTCTTGGTTTAATCTTAAAAAGTCATACAATTAATTCACCAATGATTGTAAAGTGAATAGCACTTTTGGTTTGTATCCCACCTCTTATCAAGCAGTATCGAGCTTCTCATTTGACGCTGCTCAAGGTTCACTGGATCTAGTATTTTCACTACATTAAACCGCATTAGCTGAGTTCATGAACAACCTGAAAAAATGTGTAGTAATTTGATATCTTTTAAGTTTTCTCTAATGATCTAGGGTATATATGAACCGTTTTCTTTGATGATCTAGGGTATATATCAACCATCCAGCTCGCTGAGTTGTGTCCATGTTTGAATAAAAAAATTATAAAATAAATGAATTTCTTTTTGGGTGAAACAGATCGTTAAAATATTGCTTCAGGAACTCTTAAGAAGTGCCAAACCTAGTAGTGTTACGAGGCTGTTTTTGGGTAATCTGGCTACGCCGTGAGTATTCTTGGATCACTGAAACAGAAACTCTCATCTTTAAGCGAGTTTTTCAATAAAACTGATGCTATCCTGTCCGTATAAACGGATCTAATTGCTAAACCACCATAAATCCTGTTTTTCTATGTCTATAGTTAACACTAACCTTATTTTTTCGATCTTGAAGTTGTCACTATTCTATTCCTAAACTTTTATGTCAGTAATCTTTCTACTTTTCCAACTCTCTTCACCCTATTCCATAGAGTATTCACATCGTTAAAACAAAAGCTCCACAAAACACCAATCCAAGAATCAATCTGGGGCAAAGGGTCATAAAATTCTGCAGCAATCTTTCTAAGCTGAGGCAACTTAGTCCAAGCGATATAAGGAAAGTCGTGATGTTCGTTGTGATAGCCAACGTTCCATGTCAATGCGTTTAAAGGTCCATAATAAGAATATGTCTCTTCAGGTAACATTTCCTTACTAATATTCAGACCTTTGTCAAGAGCATCTCTTGGATTATTGTTCTTATTCAAAACATAATGTTCCGCAATAAAGTGTCCGGAACAAGGATGCAACGATCCAGCAAGGAATGAACTCATTATAAAATAGATCAATGCATTGGCACCCCAAAACTTCACGAGGAAGATGTCTACTGAGATTTGAACTAAAACGTTCAACAAATGAACGTAGGTGAATTTAATTTGGGTGATAAACATTGGTCTTAAAGCATAGAACAAAATCTGGAAGACGGCAAAAAACACTTTACCCAAAACATTTGAGAGAAAGAACCCTTCATACCATGTTGGTAAATCGGTATCCAAAAGCTCATCGCCTAAGAATTTGTGGTGAAGCTGGTGGTATGGTTGAAACGAGGCTGAGTAGGGGATTCCGATAGGGAGATTGGTGAAGATAGCGAACATTTTGTTGTGAAGTGGCTTTTTAAATAGTAAATTGTGTGAAAGCTCATGAATTGCCAAAAAAAGGGCCTGGTTAGCGGTTGCGCCAATGACATATGCTAACCCTATGAACTGCCAACTTAAAATTGCACGGTCCTTCAAAAAATGTGCTACACCGAATTGGAGCATCACAACCATCATCACGTACCATTTGGTTTTCGGTTCATGACCTGTGAGCTTGGTGACTTCTGGGTACTTTGCTAATATCTGTTTTCTTCTGAGCACATGTGGCTCATCTTGTCTTGTCCAGTAAAATTCGTTCAATACTTGAATCGGTGAGTCTGCTGGAGGGGTGGAGAAATCGTAAGTTTTCTTTGAAACTCTATGAGTTATTGACTCCATGACCATTCCAAACGTTTTATATGACAAATAGACGGGTCTCTTGTGCAAAAGGGCTTGGTATGAAGCTAAATCAAAAGGATTGCCGGATCGGGGTTTTATAAGTAAATTTTCAAGCGAGTCCCAAAGAATGCGAAGAATGAGATGAAACGTATCAATTAAGGAGAGCAACGTTCACCTTAAGGAAACACTGCAAACTTTAAACACACGATATAATTGAAGAGCCAGAGACAGGATTAAATATCAGAGATGGGCTTGTACAAAAAACAAAACTGTTGACTAAAGTGTTGGGTAAACCTAAATTTTATCAAAAAAATGACACGTTCTTGGCGGACTTGAGGCTTTCAATGAACCGAATAATCAAAAGTTGGGTCAAATATATTCAATTTAGCATTTGATTGGCAAATAAAGATCGATGAACACATCGTCGGAAACTTACTAGACCAAGCTAGAAATATTCGAAATCGATTTTAGAGCAATCCAGCACCTGTTGACGAGCTCCAAAGTTACTTCCATGACATCGTGCTGGATCTAGTCTTCAAATTTTTCAAGAAAACCTGCAAGGACGACTTGACTCATACCAAGAAGCCTCTATTATAGTGTTCTACGCCACAGCACGAAAAACTTTTGCTCAAATTTCAACTAAGAGGTCGCAACTATTATTTGGTATTTATAAACGCTACTTTGTGAGTAAATTTTATTGTTCTGAAATAATCTTGATTCCAAAACGTAAAACTTGGCTTCAAGCTGTGCACTTTTGAGGTATTTTTAGATTTGATGATTTTTTAGGAACCGGGTTGACATGTTACTGAAAAGAATCCTAAAAAGAGAGAAAGTAGCCCATTTCCAACCCATTACATATTTACAGCACATCGAAACAAAGTGCTTTCGATAATCGCAACACAGGGTTCTGTAATTTATGTTATTATTAATTAAGCACCACAACTAATCTTTAAAAGTGGTAATTCAATTGATCTATATTTTGCGAAGCTGCAAAATTTTGCAGTATATGTCACAGTCTACTTATGAAACATAAAAACAAAAGAAGCACGTTTGGGGATGGTTTCTCAAAAAGGTGCACATTGGATGCTCTGCTGTGCTTTAATTTAGCCTTAATGACACTTTAAGGGTATAAGACTTTTGGGGCTATGTTTCATTTTGATAACGTGATAAATCGATTAGTTTTAAAAATAATTTACTGTCTGGGTAAACAAAACGGATGTATCTCTTGTTCTTGTGTCGTCTGTGTTATTTATGAAATTAAAAGCCGAAGCTCTAGTTGATTTGTGTTTTCGAGAGTTCAATTGATCATGGTAAATAAAGTGTTACCCAACCGACCTTAAACCTATTGAAGTTTTACTTGGAAAACATTTTGAATAACATCTATAATTCTGGCACCAAGTTTTGTTCCAAAATGTTTAAATGATCTGCTCATTGATGACGTGTTATGCTAGTGGGTCAAAAGTTGGAGAAAACACGAGACATAGAGAGCTCTGTGTTTTTTTTTGAAGCCATTCACATGTTATAGCTTTACCCATAAGAGAAAACTTCTTGGCGGCCATACAATAGCACTAAACTATCAGTTTTCACAAAGCTACCACCTCGAGAGTCAGTAAATTTAAACCAATTTTGTAACAATATTGCTTTAGAATTACTTTTAAATGTCTCTCGTGGCTCAAAAGCTTTGCTCTTCCATACCATAAATGACTGGCTACTTCAAATGGTTAACTTTTTCTCGTGAAAGATGATGCAAATTCAGTGGACCACTGTGTAACTTAACGTCACTCGATGTTATATAATAAGCTCCAATTGCCTATTATATCCAGGATCTCTAGAGTATTCTCTCTTTAAAATACTCCATATCTTATTTTATTCTTTAACTTACACTTACTTCAACAATGCCCATTAATCTTATTATTCCCATTCTCAGTCTTAACTAAGTTCTGTTATGATTGGGAATACGACAATCTTATATACTTTGTCATTCCCTAACTTTTGGTGCAGGACTTCACCTAGTACCCCAACAACCGAAAACTTACTCCTTTCAATAACAAACCAATTGCTAGGAGTTTCCCGTTCGGTTACCCCATACGGCCGCCTTACCTGGCATCACAAGACACATCTGCCGTAACACTTTCCGCAAGTTGTCAACTCAACTGGACCTCGACTAACGAGCCAGGAGTACTTCTGGTAGTACACCAAGCACTTATCACTTCCATGAATTTCCACTCGGTACTGATTTCATACCGAATCAGCAATCTCACGACTGTATCACTTAGGAGCCCTGGTATTCTGCATCCATTCGACGTAACCTTCCCCTACTCTAAATTCAACATCAAGGAGGGTTGGCCGAGTGGTCTAAGGCGGCAGACTTAAGATCTGCTGGACGTTGTCCGCGCGGGTTCGAAACCCGCACCCTTCATTATTTTTGGATTTGTACAACAATTTGTACATAAACGAGAGTTTGTGCTGATTATGTACAGCAAAGAATTTTTTCTGTTCAGTCGATTGATACTGAACATTTTATGAGAAAACGTCTGGTATTGGCGTAGTTTGGAAAGTTTTATTGCAGCTACCTTTGAAAATCACTTCTGATTATTATCGTGAATTACCTTTTTGCAATCACAGAAACTTTGATATATAGGCGACATGAAACATGTATCTGTATTTTTCTTCTTTTAATTAGGAGGTGGAGGTAGCTGTAGACTTATTTACTCATGTATATAGGATAACATTGCGCTAGGCAGTTCAAAGCAATTCTTTGTTTGAAGTGTATTTTAAGTATATTTTAGCTCTGATTTATTACCTTCTTCCTCTTTAGGAACCATCTTGAAGGTCCGAAGAGGGGATAGGTACCAGTGATGTAACAACTAGGCTTAAATTATCAATTGTGCTCAATTAATGACGATTGAGATTGTTTCGCTAACATATTTAGGAATTACGCGTGAAGACTCTGCACAAGAATAAATGCATAACTTAGAGAATCCACCTCTACCTCGTTTCAAATTCGATGACGCTCCGATAAACAATCCCAGGAAGGCAAATAGTGGAGACCCCGCTTTGAAGACAATCGAATCTAAAAGTTTTTGTTGTAATCTTTTAATTGTATTTTTCCGGGCTAAAAAAATAAAATAATCTGCATGGAAGCCAAAAAGTTGATGGATATTTCAGGTCCAAGATGGAAGCTGAGATCGTGTTTTGTACGATATGCAACGGTGCCACTGAGTCGAAGAAAGCTAATAACTTTTGAACATAATTCGGTAATTTGAAAAACTAAGCACTGAAGCTGTTCGCAATTCTTAAAGATAACCGCAAACTTTGAATTGATCTCAAAGATTTTAAAATAGCACCAGACGTGAATCTCTAGCCGAAGGTTAAAATCAAGTTTCGGCAAGGCTATCGATTATTCAAGTGTAGCAGTGGTATTAGAAATAGTGATGTTTTCGTGCGGTATTGATTTATATCAAGTAGGACTTTCTCGCACACAATAGCATGTTTTGTGTACATTCAAACACTCCAAGCTTCAAAATTTACAGCTATCCTCAGTAAGTTCGAGCAAGTAGAACAGCATAAAAGTGATCCAACTTATTAAATATTCTAATATAGTTCAACTGAGCATTTTGTTTCACATAAAATACTTGACACCATGTCGGAAAATCACCACCAGCTGAAATCATTCGAACTTTTATTATCAGCACCCTAGCTGACTGAATCAAAATTACCTGCACTTCCAGGTAACCAATTAATAAGGTTTATTATTTCATACAATATCAGCTTTGTTTGACAATTTTTGGGCTAAACTGCAAAAAACAAACCAGAGTAATGGTGTAATGAATAGGCTGTGAGTGTTACATCGCTTGTTACATAGCTTCCGGGCAGTTCCTCAAGTAAAACCACAAACGCAGAATTGTTCACAAACATTAAATTTAACCAATAGTGCTGCATTAAAACATAATACCGAACAATATATCTTTAATAGGCCTTGTAAAATGATCTATCGTAGTTCAAGGGTAAGAGATATGATTCACCTTAGTCCAAGAGCATGAATTATGTTTTATCAGAGCCTGTATATATCCAAGCGTGTTACAGGATTTAGTGTCTAAATCTTAAAGAGAATGTTTAATCCTTACCCTTTAGGTGGTCTAATGCGTATAATCCGGAAGAAGCCCACAAAACAGCAATATCATCGGAAATAGAGTACTATCTAAAACCACAATCAGCATATATTCAAGCAGAGTTCTATTATTACCACCAATATATAACAAAGAAATCATATTCCATGTTGCGAACGGCATTTCTGATTTTAGTGTGAGATCTTACAATAGGGTGGCTTATTCTTCACTTGAAGACTTGTTCACGGCCGTGCGTTTGGTTTCAATAGGGAAGTGCCCCTGGATGAGGGAAGTGCCCCTGGATGAGGAAATTTCAAAATTAAAGAGCGTTTTGGAAAGGCATCTTTACCTACTTTCGAATGTCTTTGCCAATTATGAATTCAGAGGAAACCAGCAGAGCCAAATAATGTAATATACAAGAGTTTCGAAGGTTAAAAAAAGGCCTATTGTTATGTATAATCTTTCTAGAATTATTTCTGATTTCGTCATCACACATCGTGTAATCAATCTGATATAGTCCGATATCCTATTAATTGAACTTAAATCACAATTAAAAAATAATTAGTATGCCCATTTAGCTGCAAAAGTCTAAATATAGTCGATTTTTGTATAACTAAATTAGGCTTCGAATATTGAAGCAATTGAGCTTGCCAATAAGTTTAATAAGAAAGTTTGCTGTCCGCGCAAAAACTCATGTATAAGCTTATCAGGAATCAACTTGTATTTTCCGAAAAGCTATTGTTTTTGAGCTTGTTTTTGAGATACTTGACCAACAATCATTAGCTTAACCAGATTTTTCATATCGTGTAACCATACACTTTTGTGGAAATACGACATGTAAATTGAACGGGACTTTGGTCACTTGGAAAGTATATAAAGTGACCCAAATGCCTTGTATCAAAGTATTCCTATTATCGTCTCTTACTAAAACCAAAATGAACCCAATTACCCTTTTTTCAGTTGCACTTGCTACTTTCGCTGTTCCAGCTCTTGGTGGAGATGTTGTCGATGGACCTGTTATTAAAGCCAGTAAAGGCATCAGAGGTATCGCTACCTACTACAATACCGGATTAGGAGCGTGTGGCCGTGTCAATCATGATTCCGACTATATTGTTGCAATTCCTCAAAGCACCTTTAACAAACATAGCCCAGGTGGTAACTCAAACAGAAACACACTCTGCGGCTCCAAAATAAATGTTGTCCGTGGTGGAAAATCGGTGGTTGTCACTGTTACTGACTCTTGCCCTGGATGTGAATGGAACCACTTGGACTTATCTCCAGCTGCTTTCAAAGTTCTTGGAAATGAAGCCGAAGGTGTTATCCCAGTTACATGGAATTTCATTTGAGTAAACTTCGGGAAATCGCACCAACAGGTTTTGGTGTCTTTCAGGCTGCTTAAATTCACTATTTCTATTGTTACCCGTCTCCGAAACTAATAGTCCAATATTAAGGCCTTTTTCTTAATTAATGTAGTTTACGAAGGAAAAACAAGCATTGAATTTGTTTCCAATACCACCAATAGTTGATTTCTAGAATTATGTGCTTGGTTTATTTGGAGAAACTTACTGAGATATACTGGTGACTTGTTCAAGAGGACATTGCACCGAGGCCTAATTTTTCAGTGCTTATGGACAGTGCAATAAAGCTCTCTTTTTCAGTGTTCAAGTTTATGGTCAGTGCAACAAAGTTCTCTTTTTCAGTGTTCAAGTTTATGGTCAGTGCAACAAAGTTCTCTTTTTCAGTGTTCAAGTTTATGGTCAGTGCAACAAAGCTCTATGTTTTAGTGCTCAAGTTTATGGACAGTGCAACAAAGCTCTATTTTTCAGTGTTTTACCTGTAAGCTTCACATAATATCTTTTTAATCGATATAATTTGATTAAATGATTCAATTGATATCTTTCAAATGAATATGTTAATTGATAATTTTCAACCATCAGCATCAAGAATTCATGAGTGACCACGATAGTTACTTATTCGACGTAAATCTTAGAATACGAGGAAGTCACTTGAAATATTTCAAGCGAAAAATAAGTGAATATGGATACCCAAGTTGCTGCATTAAGCCGAGGAATAAGTTCACCTTACGCTTGCACATATTGTGTAGGTTGAAAAGGAGGCTCTTTTGGGGTTGGATTTCAACTGAGACCACCTAGGACAAATTTGCTCTTGAAAATAAAACTACAAACTGAAGCAACAAGAAACTAGAATTCTTGTGAACCTTTGCTTTGAGTATTAGCAGGCCAATCTATTTTCATACTTGTTACGGTTTGAAGTAAAAACCAATACTTATTCAGTTGAGGAGTGATTTTTTTTTGTTTATATAGATCAGGATTTAGTGAGAGAATATAAAAAAGAACTGATACAGAGATCGGGGATTATGAAAGCCACAAAGTGTACATGGCTTTACACATTGCAATTCACTTTGGAGTATAGCTTAGCTTGAATAATTGGCAAGATTGATGAGAGGTCGTGTGTGTGTGTGGGTGTGTGGGTGGGTGGGTGTGTATGTGCGGGTGTGTATGTGCGGGTGTGTTTGTATACAAAACATAGTCTCTGTATCCCGAACAAAGTTAATTCAGAATCCTCTATCAAATGGACAACCCCGATTTCTTACGATGAGGCACAATGAAAGAAAATTGTAGTTGAAGATTACGATTGATAACCTAGAACACATTGCATAACTGAGAATGCGTATGAGAAGGGAGAAACTTGATATCTGAAACCTCAAACTTTGCATCGTAACAATAGTGACTTTTTAATCACAACAACAATACACTGTTTATTCTAATCATCACATACTACAACAATACACTGTTTACTCTAATCATCACATACTACAACAATACACTGTTTACTCTAATCATCACATACTTCTATATGTAGCTGAAAGGGACCCAATCAAATACACATTGTTCGCATATTTAGCCCACATTAAAACAATTGAGCCTCTTATTTTGACGAGAACATGATCCAAGTGTTTTTGGTGTGGATTTTTGTTTCCAAAACAAGTGAACAATTTGAAGGTCATCTCCATCTCCATTTGCCCATGAATCCTCTTGTTCTGGCCCCTTGGATAAGTTGAATACCCGTGTACGATCACCAATTATCTATTGGTGGATAAAAGATCGACCTGCATATAAACCTTTTTACATTTTGGGATGTTGATCCCATGTAGACGAGAATAATATAAGATGCTGGTTATCCAGCAAAGGAAACAAATAGATTGTAATGATGTTAAAGTACATAAACAGAATGTTTCAAAACACAGACACATACATACACACAGACACACATAAGATCTCAAGAATGAACAAGCACCATGTGTGTTTCATCCAAGTGAGAACATTTACACCACATACTAATGGTCCAAATATACATTTCTGAATACATGATCAGCCATGAATAAATATTATTAAGATTTGCAGATTTTCTTAGGATTCGAATTTCTTTTTTTTGCTGTTTTTCTGTTTTCTTATTTTCTTTTTTTTTTTTTTTAGAAAGCGATCAGAACCAAAATTTTGGAATAAATTAACTTTACGCTTCTCTTGGAACTGGTTTTATATAGATTATGTCTTATAACAGGCCTGGGAATTCGTTTCCGCATTCTAATCGAGACGATGACGACCATTCGCTTTCGGAGCACTTGAATCCAAGTAATGATGACAATCATTCTATAAATTTTCAACAACCTCCTGCTGCTTATAATAGACTGCAAGCCCAAAACTCATCTGCTAGATCCAATACCAGCTACGACAACTACTCCGCATACTATAACCATCAATCTTTGGAGCGTCCAACCAACGTGTTCAATACGTCTCGTATTCAGCCTCCTAACTTAAATCCAATTCATCAAAATCACAATGATTTCCCTTTCGAGGATAACCAACTGTACCAACCAAGTGGTCATGCTTCTATGAACTATGAAATGAGCCACTTGAATGCCTACAACGGTGCGCACGCAGGAACTGTAAACAATCATTTTCAGCTGGCTTTCGTTCCGAACATTTACGAAGAAGAAGATTTAGATGAACATGAATTTGATAAGAAAATTCTGTACAATGGGTTCGAAGGTGATCATTATGATTTACAAGAGGTTAGAATTCCACTGCCTCCTCCAAAGCCTCTCTCGGTGATATCTTCAATCGCACCAACTCCTCCTCCTCCACCACCTCTGAGTCACGGTGAGGACCAAAATTTGGTTGATCTTAGTCACCCTCCTCCTCCTCCTTCTTTAGTTTCAGATACTAGATTTGCACCTCCTCCTTCAAAGGCATCACCATTCATCGATCCAGACGATTTACAAGCTGAAGCTTTACCAAAACGTGTTGAAGAATTCAAAGAACCTCCAAAAGAAGAACCTGTTCGTGAAAAGCCGCAAATCGGTATAGCGTCTGGTTTAAATGGTCACTTGGTTTTAGATTGTCCTGTTGCAACTGAATTGCTTTCAAAATTCCCAGATTATAGACCATCTGAAAAAGATGGTGGCTTATCAAGAGAATTCGCTTACATGAGATATACGGCTGTTACATGTGGTCCTTCAAACTTTTACAAAGATGGTTATATTTTAAGACCAGTTCATTATCCTCAAAGAAGACAAACAGAGTTGATGGTGGTGGTTACTATGTATAATGAAGATGACATCCTTCTTGCCCGTACTTTAAAAGGTGTGTTCAAGAATATTAAGCACCTCGAATCACGTACAAGATCAAAACAATGGGGTAAAGATTCATGGAAAAAAGTTGTTGTGTGTATTGTCAGTGATGGTCGTTCTAAGATCAATGAAAGATCCCAAGCTTTAATGGCAGCTTTAGGATGTTATCAAGATGGTCTTGCCAAATCTAGAGTTGATGACAAAAAGGTTCAGGCCCATATCTACGAATACACAACAAGAGTTGGTATCTCTTCTGTTGAGGATACAGTGAAATTAACTACTGAAAAAATTGTCCCTGTTCAATTACTTTTCTGTCTTAAAGAAACAAATGCTAAAAAAATTAACTCACATAGATGGTGTTTTCAAGCTTTAGGTCAAGTCTTAGAACCTCGTATTGTTATTCTTTTGGATGCAGGAACACAGCCAAGTGGTAAATCTCTTTACCATTTATGGAAAGAGTTCGATAGAGACGCTCAAGTGGCCGGTGCATGTGGTGAGATCAAAGCTTCTTTAAAAAAGACCCAAATCTTAACAAATCCTATTGTCTATGGTCAGAATTTTGAATATAAAATATCCAACATTTTAGATAAGCCTACGGAATCGATTTTTGGATTCATTTCGGTTTTACCAGGTGCTTTCTCCGCTTATAGATATATCGCTTTGCAAAACGATGTGAATGATAAAGGACCATTAGAAAAGTACTTCAAGGGTGAGTTTTTACATGGTTCTGGAAAATTGGAACCTGATGACGATGAGTTTGCTTACAAAACAAGAATGAAAGAAGAAGCAGGTATTTTCACGTCGAATATGTATCTAGCTGAAGATAGAATTTTGTGTTACGAGTTGGTGGCTAAGAAAGGGTGCAACTGGCTTTTACGTTATTGTAAATCTGCAAGTGCAGAAACAGATGTTCCTGACAGATTAGCAGAATTTATATTGCAAAGAAGAAGATGGTTGAACGGTTCCTTTTTTGCGGCCATTTATTCATTGGTCCATTTTCCAAAGGTTTGGTGGTCTTCTCACTCTATTGCACGTAAAGTATTCCTTCACATTGAGTTCATCTATCAGTTTTTGAATTTGGTTGTTTCCTGGTTTTCCATCGGCTCTTACTTCTTGGTTTTCAGAATCTTAACTACTTCCTTGGGTGATCCTGCTTTAGGATTTGCACCTGGTAATATTTTGTCCGTTATCTTCTTGTGGCTTTATTTGGCTTCTATAGTGACAACTTTTGTGTTATCTTTTGGTAATACCCCTAAGGGAACGGAGAGATTTTATATCGTTATCGTTATTTTCTTTGCAATTTTGATGGCTTATATGATTTTCGCAGCTATTTTTATGGCTGTGAATTCTATTCAACAGATCTATAAAGATCAGGCAAGGATTACGGTGGCACTTTTCTTCCAAAATGCAGAGTTTAGGGATTTGGTTGTTGCAACAAGTTCTACATATGCATTGTATTTCTTTGCTTCTTTCCTTTACTTTGAACCATGGCACATGTTCACTTCCTTTGTGCAATATATTTTGCTTTCACCTTCCTATATCAATGTGTTGAACATCTATGCATTTTGTAACATTGATGATGTTTCCTGGGGTACTAAAGGTGATACTGGGGCAAAAGATTTGGGTGTTGCAAAGGTTAGAGAAGATGGTACTTTTGATGTTAACATTCCTATCTTGAGGGAGGAAATTAATCAATCTTATTTGAATCAATTAGAAAAAATTAAAGTACCCTTACCAGCTGAAGATGGCAAATCCGTCGGTACTAACGAAGATTATTACGCTTTTGTTAGATCTATGACTGTTTTAGTGTGGATGTTTTCCAATTTTGTTATTGTTGCCTTAGTCTTGGAGACAGGAGGTTTCAGTCAGTTTGAATCAGCAACTGGTTTGGCAGATGCTAAAAGAAATAGAGCCACCATATATTTGACGATTATTTTATGGACAGTTGCATTTATGGCACTCTTCAGATTTATCGGTTGTGTTTTCTATTTGATTGGAAGAATTGGAAGGAGTTTCAAAGGAAGTGATTCCAAAGAAAATTAATGCCAACGAAAAGTGAATTTTATTTGTACATGTAAGTAAACATGGTGTTATGTTAGTTTATTGAATAAAAAAAAGTCGGAGGCAGTGTAACTAAGAGGATCAATACGCAATTTTTCACTATTAGTCAGTTTGTGACAATATGTCTTATTTATTTATTATTCCAATAAATCGAAATCATGATAATCGTGTATACTTAAACATGAGTGGGTGAGTGAGTGGGTGAGTGGGTGAGTGAGTGGGTGAGTGAGTGGGTGAGTGAGTGGGTGAGTGAGTGAGTGGGTGAGTGAGTGGGTGAGTGAGTGGGTGCGAGTGAGTGGGTGCGAGTGAGTGAAAGTGAGTGAAAGTGAGTGAAAGTGAGTGTGAGTGCGAGTGCGAGTGATAGTGAGTGCGCAGCGAACTTTGAGTGAGTTAGTGGCGAAAATGAGCGAGTGAGAAACTGTCAGTGTGAGTGTGAGTGAGTGAGTACGAATTTGATATAAGATTAGTTCTATTATTGCGGTACGGGTAAGGTTGTAAACAAACGAGATGTAGTATGACGTCTCATTTGGTATATTTTGCAATCAATGTGATTTGGTAATGTAGTAGTTCTCGTCACTCATTCGTTGGTTCCTTGCTTGCATTGTGTAGCACTACCAAACTTATATCTCGACTCAGTCCTTTTACATTGAGTAGCACTACCGGTCAACTTATATCTTGACTCAGTCCTTTTACATTGAGTAGCACTACCGGTAAACTTATATCTTGACTCAGTCATTTTACATTGAGTAGCACTACCGGTCATTTACATCTCGACTCAGTCATTTTAAATCTCCACTCAGTTATTTTACATCTAGTAGCACTGCTTCGCAGCACTGTGACTGTCGTATGTGAATATCCCAGCTGTGATTCGCATTATGAAAGTACAAATATCCTACAATGTACCACTCTCAATACAGGGGCAAATGCAAGCCCAAAGATACAGGGAATGTGTCTTCAAGATATCTTTTTTAGATAATTTCTTCACTTGGCAGTGTTGAATATAGTAAAAACTCAGAAGGAAATTACAAAGTTCCAATTTGGGGTTGCTGACTAGTGAGCTCAAGCAAACCTTTTTGGGGAGGTATTTTTATGGCGCCGATCATTCGATGCGAACGAGCATAGCGAGTGAGTGAGTGAGTGATGAGAATAAGGACGATTAGGTGAGGTTACTTCCAATACGAAACTTGATTCAAAATTTTATAATATGAATGTGATATCTATGTTTTTCTTTTGTAAGCATCATTCATGAATGATTTTGAAATTTTCTGGACTACAAATGGATACAGTGTATGGAATAGTTGTTTGGCGCGCTACCAAACATGGCGCTACCAAGCATTGCGCTACCATGTTGGGATTAGTGGGTAGAGGTCTGGCATTTTCTATTCTGAAGAAACAATCATGACCTACTTCAAACTTGAATGATATTTTTGAAGCTCATCTAGGATATGCGCTTTCATTAAATACCCCAAGAAAGAAATATTCAAATAGTGTAGATATTAAACACTTTTGACAATACACTTTATTCACATAAAGCTTTTTGTTTCTTCTTTTAGAAGATTTACGCATCCATAATGCATGTCTAAATGATATCGATGTTACTTGAAATTTTGACTTCTCTGTATATTTTTACGGGTCATCATTGGTTGGTGATATGTTCGAATAGTAACATTGATTAGATCGTTTTCTTGCTATCGTTGAAAGTTCCAAAAGTACTCCTCCTGAGTCAAAGTGTAATTTCAGACCTTTTTCGCCAAGAATACAGGGTTAATATCGACCTGAAAATAGTTTTAACGACTTCAAGTGAAAATATTTAAAGCTCTATAATCACAAATTGATATTCGTACCTAAATTATTGATACATTCTTCGAGCGAAGCGAGTATATCGTTGAAAAAGTTGCTGCGAAGCAGCATAACGAGCGAAGCGAGCATATGGTTCAAGAAATTGCTGCGAAACAGCGTAACGAGCGAAGCGAGTATATCGTTGGGAAAGTTGCTGTGAAGCAGCATAACGAGCGAAGCGAGCATATGTCACTCTACACTATGTCACTCTACACTATGTCACTCATGTGATTTAATCCAAATATTCAAATACTTTATCAGAATGAATTGAATACCGAAATAGACTGAAAGGGAGGTGAGCGAGCGAGGTGAGCAAAGTAAGCTGATGAACGGGGCGAGGTGAGAAAAGTAAGCTCATTCGCTTCGCTCATGAGCATTCAACCAATCGCTCTTGAGGTACTTGTGTGCTAGGTATTTGTGTGCTAGGTATTTGTGTGCTAGGTATTTGTGTGCTAGGTATTTGTGTGCTAGGTGTTTGTGTACATGCTTTGCTCGCTCGGTACATGCTTTGCTCGGTACACGTTTCCCATCTCTTTTACTATATCAAGCAGTCCAACACCAACATTCAATATTCATGATATCACTAGCATTTATTCTGGAAAAATCATCTTCATGTTCAATTTCCAAATCCTGCTGTCAAAGATGCTTTGTCTACATGAGATTCTGATCCCCTTCATGTCTGATTGTCTTTTTTGTTGTCATCAACTTTTAAAAAAAGCCAGATCCTATTTCTATGCCATAAGATTTCCAAAAGTATCATGATTGATCAACCTATGGAAAATGCCAAAAACTTGTCAGTTATGGATGAAGAAGATAAAGATACTGGAGAAGGTCCGACAAAAAACCCTGTTCCAGGTCACAAATAAGCGCTTGTGTACCAAAAAAGTCACCTTTATTTTTACTATCTTTTGCAACTTGGCTATCAATTACATTTTTTGAAATAATGGTTCTATTCCAGTTGCGAGACTTTTTATACGTAGTAGATTGTGTTTTTCTTTTGTTTCTTCTTTATATGACTGAAATTGTGGTACTTGTTAATATTCAAGTCTTCATGTTTATTCCGTACTTGAATGGATCGGGAAACAATTATAAACTGAGGGCCTTCAATGAAGCATTTTTGTCTTCTGAAAGAGTGAGTTATCTCAATAACATATTCGACGGAGCGATATACTCACCATGTGAAATGCCAATTGTCGATCCAAATTTACCGAGAGGTATTGATTCCGATCGTTGTTAGTAGGTTTGTTATGTGCTGAAGGAATCCCAGCATTTAGAACAAAAAGGATACTTTATGCATCAAATTAGGAGCGCACTTGGGTTTGATCAAGCCATTATCGAATTGGAAGCTACGGATTTGGTCACCCAGAAAGAACCCAAAAACCTTAAGCTTACTGTGCAAATGGACTCTGAACTAAATGAGCAAACCAGCAACTATCGCACGGCTGCAAAAATTGATCATCCTAATGGTCGCAAGAATAAACAAAGTGATAAAAACTTCAAGACATTATCATTTGATAACAATGAAAAGCCTCATGATAAAGAGGAATTCACGTCTATTGAAAGTAAGCAAGATTCAACTTGCGATGAAGTGCCTAAAAAGTGGAGACGATTTTATTCTAAATCCAGAAAACCTAGCTATTTTGTATCGACAATCGAATTAGATTAAAAAATTGTATGTAAGTTTCAGGTAGTAGTAATTTACTTAAACCAAGAGCTTACAATAAAATATGGTGGCAAAGATTGAATTACGAGATTACAAACAGAAGATAAATCATATATGCAAGGAACGGAAGGCACTTTATTATTCTTTACTATTCGGTTTCGTCGTTTTCGTTCACATCATCATCTTCCAACATGGCGAATCTTTTATACTGACATGACTCGAGTCTTGTGGATGGTTCCCTTTGGAGCGATTTTTAAGCACTTCCGGAAACATTTCTGCTTTCTCTAGAAGTTTGTTCTCTGCTAGCATATGATGCAATCTTTCTGAGTGAGTGACCATTAGGGTTTTTACTTGAATTGTTACCCGAGTTGCTGTTTCCAGAGCTGTTGTTCCAACCAGAGTTTCCTCATGTAGAGTTGGACCTGCTATCGTTTGGTTTTCTTTGTCTCTTTTCATTCTGGGAAGCTTGCTCCTTCATTTTTTAAATTTCAACATCTCTTTGAATTTGCAGTAAAGTCTTTGAGCCGTGATCTTGTTTTGCCGAATTACCCTTACTGTTTCTCATATCAACCAAGTCCATTAACGTGAATCCTAATCTTGGTGTCTTTCAAAATCTCATCAATCTTTTTGAATGTGTTGCTCATAAAAATGAGCTTTCTTTCATCACTGTCTGAGTCAGGACCAATTGTTTCAAGCAGCTCGGTGAAACTTTACTAGTTATCTTCCGATGGATCCTTATTAGAAGCATATATAATGCAAACCATTAAAACAAAATCGTTAAGCAAATGAGCGCCATAAAGATAGCCAGTAAACTCAACCAAAGCTAAACTTCTTCTCTTTGCAGTGGCCATTTCATAATACTCATCAGACATCATTTCAGATTCCAAAAGAGAACCATCTTCATTTGTTGGAAGTTTATCAACCCATCCTTTTCATATTCACTTTAACATGTGCTTAACAAATTTGTTCTTGCTAAAGCACCACCTGTGTAGTTTTTACCGTCGCCTTTATCAATAGCAGCTTATTCTTTAATTTTATTGCTAACAGAGGAAATTAACTTGGCACAGAAACTGGCATACATCTTACACAAATGTGGCCCATCGGCTGCTTCAGCAAATGTGAGTGATATTATTGTCTGAATCAAGTCTTCTTGGTAGAATTGATGGAAAGTATCATTTGCCTCAGAGACTCTTCGCTAATGACTATCAAGCGACCTTTATGATGCCTTTTGAAAAGTTTGCAGTCAAAACATGTAACAAGAGATGAAGATAGCACTTCAATCAAGATTACAGGAGTACTTAACAATGAAACAATCCATACAATAATTTTTGGAAACGAGTTGAAGGAACCTGTTTTTTCAAATTTAACCCTGTATTTCTAGATAAAGTTTATAAACTCTCAATCATTTCGATCTCTTGCTAATTTCTCCTTCCGTGCCTCTTCCAACAATTTCATATTAGCTTCAAAATTCTTCAGCTTCACCACGTCGACATCATCTAAAGCTGGATTGATAACACTTTTCATAGCATGTTTTAATTGATCCCAAGACTCAGGTGGTTGCACAACGTCAACATCTATATCAGATCGTAATGCTCCATCGGCTTTAAGGTGTTCGCTAAAGGTTAGTTTGTTTTGGTTCCATTTGAACGACTTACATTATCAAGGGTTTCCAGAACTTTACTCCAGCATACCAACTCAATAGCCCCATGCCAACTATAGTGACTGCTTTGATTCCTTGGGAGGACATTTTTGGTTATTTCAATTGGGATGCGAAAATCACTTGGATAGAAGAGAGAAAGAAAAGAACAAAGGTTTAGTCAAATGAAGTAGAGGGGTTGAAAATCGACTTAAGAGGTAATAGAAATTTTAAATCTACTAAGAATCACAATGAAGAAGTCCGAGAGATAGAACCTTTTCAGTATTTGGCTATTAAACTATTCGCAACCATAAATTAATATACAATATTGGTGCTGTATTTTTGCGCCTGCTAGTTCCCATACAAAACAATGCTAAGTAAGCAATTAGTTTTGTTGTAGTTATTGTTGTTTTACTTCAAAAATGCGTTGAATTTTATGCTATTGCCTTTCGAAATATTTACTATTTGTACTCATTTAAATTGTCTAGTATTCAATCCAATTCGGGAGGAAATTCATCATCACCCAAAGAAGAGTCATCATTATCAGATGAAAATTCAGAGTCAGAATTAACCAAATTCAAGTCAGCCTTCTCTGGGCTGACACCAACAACCCCCCATTTAATGTTGGTAACCTCTTGCAAACGCTCCAAAATCTCACACATAGGAGTGAACAAACCAAATTGCTTGAATTCGCCATCATAAGAGTGAAGCATGCCTAAAACTCCTAGTCCCTTGTCCAGAGCATTTATATCTTCTAATTTAGTCAAAATCCAAGAGCCAGAGTCACCGCCAGCAGCAAAACCTGTGTTGTTTTCCGTCGAATTTACAATGAATTCTGAAGATTGAATAGCCCCATCAAGCCAGTAGACAAGCTTGATACCATTCAAATTTCCTTTAGTATATTTAGTAGTGGAGCCGTATTTAAAAACAGATATTCCGTTGTAAACGTTTTTGGGTAAAGTGGGGATTTGTGAGTCGACTTCATCGGTTCTGATTTCACTACTCGACGATGAATTTCTTTTCAAATCAATAACTTTGCGTACGTATAAGTTGTCAAACATAAGAGCTGGATCAAACTCGTTGAATGGAATATCATCACCTAAGAAATTCTGATCACATTTCAAAGTTTTATTTACTTTGATGATGGCTAAATCCAGCAATTTCTTTTCAGATTTATGATTTTTATCAACTTGCATTAGCGTTCTCTCCCCCCAAATAATTTGGCCGAAACGATTTATTGGAAGGTTTCTATATTCGTATTTCTCAGTCTTTGTTTTGGGATCAACAACTTTTACTCGTTTGAGAGGGAACATATCTTCCAATTGTTTGAGTACTGAGCCATACGCTGCAGCTTGTTCAGAAATCACAAATTCTTCTTGACCACTAATTATCACTTTTTGATATTGAGTAGTTAATGCTTGTTTATATAGTGATATAAGAACCGAGGAGGGCGCAGAAACGTATGGGTAGTCAGTAGTCGCGGTTGCTCCTGATGTGGCATCCAAGCAGACGTGACCGCATGAGATTGCGAATTTGGATTTCAGGTAAGACTCTAAATGTGGTTGCTTTTTACTATCAATTAAAGGGTATATATAACCTCCCAAAGTACCTGAAGTTCTCAGCGAATTTTCAATGGACAAAGAGATAGAAATTGGTGGTGCTTCAGAAGCAATAGGTATCCTAAATGGTACTTTAAATCTTGTCGTTTTAGGGGGGTTATGAGGTAACTGGTGTTGTGTTCCTGGTTGAGAAATCGATTTACCAGTAACTTTAGATTTTTCTTTGGTATAATTCAATGGGTTCAGTGATGATGATTTCATGTCAGCACCAGCTAGCTCTATGTGATTTTTAGTAAGTATAATATGAATATCATCATAAAGGCCGTGTAAATTTGCAACCAATTTTTTGTGACTTTCCAGGGGGTTAGGATAACCCAAGCATAAACATAAGATATTCAAGTTGTTTGAAATTCCTCTAGCTATGGGCGCAATGAAGGTACCATTTTGCTCTTTTACAGCAGCAGAGGATTGAGAAATTTTGTCTATTATTCTTACCAACAAATCCTCATTTGGTAATTTAAGACCATTATTATTACCAATAGCAAAGTTATAGGGCTTTGTTATAGCCTGGAATGATATATTAAATTTTGTACGATCTGAGTCGGTACTCAAAACATGAGCGAAATCATTGAAATTTTTAACCAATAATAATTTCAATTTTAAATAGACATCATCGGAAAGCAAGTTATCGTAAAAGTTAAGATATATTTTCATAATTTTACGTACCGATGCGTTGTTATAGGTTGTGAAATTCCAGCTGTCCGTAGGGAATTTTTGGACAAAGGTTATAAAATTTTTGAAACGCTCAATCAGATTTACAGCTGCCGATGTTAAGTTAATTTTGGCGTTGTTGAGTTGGTTCATTATATACGCCAAATCGTCATATAATATCCTAAGTTTATCTCCAACTTGATCATATGGCGATCTTTGGTCGTCATTGATAGGCTCCTCAGTAAGAATTTGTAAGGGTTGAGAACTAAAATTCTGTTGTAATTGAACTTGTTGCGGTTGTTGAGAGGCCTGTAACAGCTGTTCTTGGTGTTTTTTATCTTTGATGGATGAGTACAGAGACTTTTTGGTTGATAATGATTTCCTAGAGAGAGAGAAAATCGACTTTGTTTCCGATGTTTCTTGTGTAAAGACAGATTGCGCTTTGTTCAGGATTGTTGGATTCAATCTGAGGTTGCCCTTATCGGTCGCTGACATCAGTTCGGGATCACTAACAGTGGACACATCTTTTGCTTGTTCATTGGAGGACTCTTTGGTGTTCTGCTTTGGGGAAGAATCGCTGTACTCTTTGGATCTATTAAGAATTCTTCTCATGCTTATTGTTTTGTTGATGATGCAGGAATTTGTTTCCAAATAGTGCTGCGATGTTGCCCTTCACTCTGTCCGTTACTCACATTCAAATTCTAGAAATAAATACGTCTAAGCAGTCTAGCTCATTAGAACTTCAATCAAAAATATATGAGAAGGCAATCCTATATTCAAAGATGATTCTGGAAATTTGTAGCAAAATTCGTTGATTTATATGGAAAAATCATCAAAATGTTAAATTGGATTAGAACCGAGAATGGAGCACGGAGTGACATGAATGTACCATCTACGCTGGAAACACATGTGTTTTCAACAAAATCAAGAATGAGTTTGACAATTTGTAGGACAAATTTATTGTTAGTCACAAGTTAATTTGTTTGATTCATATGGAACATCTACAATAAGTACTTTTTCGTATTGACTTGCAAACAACAATTAAATAAGATATTTCATTGATTCTTAGAATAGGTTAAACACGCTTAAATTTTCGCCATGTAAACCACTTTAGATCTCCTGGTTTAATTCTTTACATTAGGTCACTATTCATAAAAGGTTATGTTTCCAACTCAGCTATTTACTTCTTGGACGTTTTTGATAGTTTTCTACATGATTTCTAGCCTTAAAGATGAAAAACGAATAATAATTGGCCAATTCCAACTGCTCCCAAATATATTCAGGCACTTGAATACCAAAATTTTTTTGACACACATCTCTCCCAGATTCTCAGGAGGCTACGCAGAACACGTTCAATAAATTTTTGAGAATTTTGGTCGTCTCCGCATTTCAGGTTTCATATAAAAAAAAAAAAAACCTGATTAACCATGCCCGTGTATTCGATTTCCCACGTTGAGAACGTTAGAGTATGTGTTGTTATGGTTGGATTGCCTGCCAGAGGCAAATCCTTGATAGCTCAAAAGATTGTTCGTTATTTGCAATGGCTATCAATCAAATCCAAGTGCTTTAATGTTGGAAATTATCGACGTCAGATTGTTCCCGATAACGATCTGATTAATGCCGACTTTTTTGATCCAAAAAACAAAGATGGGTTAGGATATCGTCACGAGGCTGTGAACTTGGCTACAATTGACATGATGAAATGGTTTGCAGACGAAGAGGGTGTTGTTGCAATTTTAGATGCTACCAATCTGACAAGGGAAAGAAGAGAATATATTCTAAGATTATGCCGTGAAAATTCTATTGAGCCCATGTTTTTGGAGCTGTGGTGTAATGATGATAATCTTATCTTACAAAACATTTTGGATGTCAAGACTACTAGTCCTGACTATCTGCACCGTGATAATGAATTTGCAACAAACGATTTTTTACAGCGTATTCGTTATTATGAAGATACTTATGAAACAATGGATATCAATGCAGGTGACGCCGATTTGACTTTCATTAAGTTGGTCAACGTTAACCAGCAAATAATTTTGAATAAAATCGAAAGTTATTTGGAACTGCGTATTGTTTATTATGTCATGAACTTACACATAAAACCTCGATCAATCTGGCTTTCGAGGCACGGAGAATCTGAATTCAATTTAACAGGTCAGATTGGTGGTGATGCAAACTTGAGTGAGCGTGGCTGGAAATATGCAAAAAAATTACCCGAGATTGTTTTACAAAGTTTGGGCGAAGAAATGGAAGACGTTCCATTAACTGTATGGACCTCAACTTTGAAACGTACCCAGCAAACAGCTCTCTACTTACCATACAAGAAAAAATTGCAATGGAAAGCTTTGGATGAATTGGATGCTGGAGCATGTGATGGCATGACTTATGAGGAAATTGAAAATGAATACCCAGAAGATTTTAAAGCCAGAGATGACAACAAATATGAGTATAGGTATCGTGGAGGAGAATCATATCGGGACATTGTTATTCGTTTGGAGCCTATTATCATGGAATTAGAGAGACAAGAAAACATATTGATCATCACTCACCAAGCTGTTTTACGTTGTCTTTATGCTTACTTTATGAATGTACCACAAGAAGAAAGTCCTTGGATGCTGATTCCTTTGCACACTTTGATTAAGTTGGAACCACGGGCATATCTGACTTTAGTCAGCAGAATAAAAGCTGACATACCGGCTGTTTCAACATATAAAGAAAAAGGGACTTCTCAATTAGGTGAAATGGCTTCAGGGGAGGGAATTCTGAAAAGTAGAGATTTGATAAATGATAGTGAGATAACTTCAATTCTATAGATTATACGTTCGTTTACCTTTATGGTAAAACTTTCTTATCTATTTTGTACTACAGATAAATCAAATTAAATTGTAAAAATACATCTTCATAAATTGTGCTCACTTCTTGGCTCTCAGCAAGCGTTGGAAATCACCTCGTCTAGTCAGTCAGAGTATCTTGATCAAAGATAAACCTTTAAATACTTTTCAAATTATTATTTAAAGGGCTAATTTACTTTAATAAACCCACTATGTTCTTCTATTGTGCACCGGCATACAGCTTCGCTTGTTCTTTAACCTTCTTTTCATACATAGATTTGTCTTTTTTGAAGGCAACAAATGCCGCTTCTTGAGCTGGGGACTCCAAATTAGGGGTGTCTAATAGTTCTTGTATTCCCAAAGCAATCTGTTTTAAGGTGATTGCTGGTCTCCAATCTTGTTCTTCGTTCAATATAGAAAGACAAATTGTTCCACTAGGGTACACGTTTGGATGATAAAATCCGGCGGGGAACTTGACTTTTGGAGGTTTCGAAGGATAATCTTCGGGGAAGGATATCGTTACTGGGAATGTTCCATCGGCCCATAAAGTACCTTGTTTACCTGGGATTCCTGCAGTCCAAGTTGTCAAGTCAAGTGATCCATCCAGCAATTTGTTTGGCCTTGCATAAAATCCAAATGGATGATCTTTTCTCCACTGTTTTCTCTCTTCTTGTAGCCTTACTTTACAAAGTGACATGTTGATTTTAATTAGTCGCGATTGGAAAATGAATACAGACAGAGCGAGAATACTAGCACCAAAACAATAGCATATGAGGGTGACCATTATCTTTGTAATCGAAGAATTGATGATGCTTGTGAAGTTTAAATACTGGTAAATCCAATGCTCTACTCAGCATGTAGTAGTCTTCGATTGACATGCCTTCGATCCTAAGCAAATTTTTCTCTTCAAGTAGACCATGCAACCATGCAAAGAGTGTATTAAAAATCCACTTAATATACTTAGAATAGCTTTTACTCTACCCCAAGAGACAACTCTCTCAAAATTGTTTTATATTTATTGTTTAAACTGTAAGGCTCGATTTTACACACAGGTAGTTTGCAGATTTCAGTAATACCAAGAAGCAATAGCGATCACTCTGAAATTCCTACTATAGTTTTGATTTCTTTAAAATTTGAAATTAGCAAGATACAGTAATGAATGGCTACATCTCTACGATACATGTCCCAAACATAATTGAGAAAAAGGGAAGTCTCTGAATACTAATACGTAACTCTAAAAAATCAAATATCACTAAGAAGCAGCTTATACGTTAATTTATTTAAGAATCTCTCAATAAATTTTAATACTAGAGCACATTTTGTAAATTTCCCATATCAGTATAGACAGTTTATTCAATAAAAATATGAGCTAACAGATTGGTACGAGCTTTTAGAAATCCACCTGCCGCAGAGCCCAAGAAGTGTCTCAGCACCTAAGAATCAAAAAATGTCATTGAAGTCCACACTCGTGCGTTTTCTTGCGGCAAAATATTCTGTACCCTTTCTTGTTGTCTTTTGAGATATTACATTCACATCTTCCCAGGTTCACATGAAAATGAACATATCCAAGCGTTGTATTCCGATACCTGAAATACTCATGATTCGTTGTTTTTGTTTCATTTAAAAATTGTCATACAACTATTCCTTGGTATTAAGTGCTAGTGAATCTTGATTTATAAGTCTGATGTATCTATATTTTAGACTTTTTTGATAGGTTATGTTAGGCTTAAGATTAAAACTAGCTAGCAATATCATAATGTGAAAATGCTTGATGATAACCCTCGAAACCGATATTTGAGACCAGTATCATATTGAGCAAGTTTTCGCTGAACCAACTAAAGTAAGTCTTCAGATACAGTAGAAAGTCCACTTTAATCTTTTTAATCTAGTCGATTTACTGCAGGAAGAGTGTTTTTTTACTCTTTAGCGTAAACTAGCTAGGAAACTCTCCTTTTAAACGTAAGCTGGTCAACAATACTAAATCGATTCCTGACCTGAGCATTTCAATCTTCTTAAACCATGTCAAATATAGCAATAAATTTTAAATAAAGTCCCAGAATTTTGTAAAAATCAACTATGGAGCTACCTCTATCTTTTTACGCTTTCAACAGATCCAAATCCACATCTTTCAAAGGTAGTGGTTGGTGCGCTCGCAGTAGATTTATCCAAATCACTACTTGCAAATAATTTCTCAACACTTTCCATTATGACGGATCCTCTCTTGATGACCACAAGGCCATACTTTACGCATTCGGACAACTACGAACAAGTGACCAAAGAGCTCATCGAGCCTCTGAATGAATTGACTTGGGATTTACTCGATTTAGTACATGAACATCCAGATATACGTAATGATCAAATTGTGGACAAAATGCTCTACATTCCAGAGCCAGTGAATAGAACACTGTTTCGCTTCCACAGAGGTGGAATCGATGGAGAAATATCAGGGTATAAAGAGGAAGTCAAAGTAGGGGAAATTGATAACGCCAACTCAAGCAACTCCCTCTCCATCAATAGAAAATTCTCCTCGAAAGCGGACTCAATCAAAGGCAGCACAAACTTTTTGCCATTCCAACCTGGTGGCTTGGTTTCAAAAGCAGGGCAGACCCCTCTTTCTGATGAAACAACTTTCTTGCACAGAAATCAAGTTGGGCTCTTCGATATACCTCAAGGCTTTGCTCGTGGTTTGAATGCTCTTTCACAAAACTCGGAAAACATATTGTCACAATTACCAGAAAAGATTGAAGAATTAGAAGAAAATGATGAACGAGTGTTTGATGAATACTCCATTAATACATCCCAACCTAAGAAAATTTCTTCACAAAATAAAAAAATCCCCTTTGATACTACTGAAATTGATGGAATTGTCCCAGTAGATTACTCTTATATGGTGGAGGAGATGGCACATGAGAAAAAAGTGAAAAGGGACTGGGCCCACGTTGTTGATATTGATCGTACAATTGATAATTTCAAGGAATTAGTGCCAAACATGGCTCGGGAATGGCCCTTTGAGTTAGATACTTTCCAAAAAGAAGCTGTTTATCACTTGGAGCAAGGTGATTCGGTATTCGTAGCAGCTCACACATCTGCAGGAAAGACTGTGGTAGCTGAGTATGCCATTGCTATGGCAACAAGGAACATGACCAAAGCGATATATACTTCACCAATCAAGGCACTTTCAAATCAAAAGTTTCGTGATTTTAAAGAGGATTTTCCTGGAATGGAGGTGGGATTAATCACCGGAGATGTTCAAATCAATCCAGAGGCAAATTGTTTAATTATGACGACAGAAATTTTAAGGTCAATGCTTTACAGAGGTGCGGATCTTATAAGAGACGTTGAGTTTGTAATTTTCGATGAAGTTCACTACTTGAACGATGCTGAACGTGGTGTTGTTTGGGAAGAAGTTATTATTATGTTACCTGATCATGTAAAATACATCTTGCTCTCAGCAACTGTTCCAAACACTTTTGAGTTTGCTAATTGGGTTGGAAGAACAAAGCAAAAGGATATCTATGTTATATCAACACCTAAGAGACCTGTTCCTCTAGAGATTTTTATCTCTGCTAAAGATGAAATGTTCAAAGTTGTTGATTCACTGAGAAAATTTTTAGAAACAAACTTCAAAAGTCATGAAAATTTGTTGGTAGATACTTCAAAATCTGGTAAACCGAGTATTTCCATGGGTTCTGGAAGTCGGGGGGGACCTGGAGGAACAGCAAGAGGTGGGAATCGGGGCAACCGCGGAGGTAACAATAGAGGCGGTGGTTCAAACAACAGAGGTGGATCAAACGGCAGAGGTGGTGGTTCATCTCAGGGTAACCTGGGAAACAAAAAAATGTTCAGTAGAGACGGTCCAAACAAGAGTACCTGGTCAAACTTGGTCCAAAACTTGAAAAAAAAGGACTTGCTTCCGATGGTTACATTCGTGTTTTCTAAAAAGAAGTGTGAAGAATATGCTAACTCTTTGAAAGGTATTGACTTTTGTAACGCTAGAGAAAAGTCTGAAATCCATGTTTTTATTGACCGTGCTGTTTCACGCTTGAAAAAGGAAGATCGTGAACTTCCACAAATTCTCACGATTAGAGACATGTTAAGTCGCGGAATTGCAGTTCACCATAGTGGTTTGTTACCAATTGTAAAAGAATGTATTGAAATTTTGTTTTCGAAGACATTGATCAAGGTTTTATTTGCTACTGAAACATTCGCTATGGGATTGAATTTACCTACCAGAACTGTTGTTTTCGCAGATCTACGCAAGCATGATGGCAAGAGTTTGCGTAATTTGCTTCCTGGTGAGTTTACTCAAATGTCAGGTAGAGCAGGTAGAAGAGGTTTAGATAAAATTGGGACTGTAATTATTATGGCATACAATCATCCTTTAAGTTTGTTTGACTTTAAGGAAGTGACATTGGGAGCATCAACTAAGCTTTCATCGCAATTCAGGTTGACTTACAGTATGATTTTAAATCTTTTGAGAATCGAGGCTCTAAAAGTCGAGGAAATGATTAAACACTCTTTTAGTGAAAACTCTTCGCAAGTTTTAATACCAGAGAACAAAAAACGGGTTGAAACTTTGTCGAAACAGTTGAGTGATATTGTGGTGCCCACGTCAAGTGACTACACTGAAGAAGAGTTGTTGGAAGTTGTGAAATTGATGGATGAGTATGAAAATTTGTACTTCCAAATTTTGGATCAACTTCAGACCCAAGTCTATTTTAAAAAGAATGTTTTGAAGGTTGGTAGAATGGTTTGCTTTAGGAATAAGAATGACCAAGTTAGAATTGGGTTTGTTGTGAGACTGATGGGTGACCTGATCATGTTGCTCACCTTTAATCATGGAGCTGCTTTTGAGAAAGACCAATCGAGCTTACCCTATATTCCAATTTCAGATTATATTGCAGAGAATTTTGAAAGTATACGTTTTGACGGCAACCTTAATGTTGAAAGTGTCAAACTTTCGCAAATTCACTTCGTGTGTAGATATGCTTTAAAGGTTGCTATTAAAGATATCTTGAATAATGTTACAAGTGCTATTTCTGAAGCTAAAGTGCAAATATCAACCATAGTGAGGCTAAAAAATAAGTGGGACGAACTTTCCTTTAGTTTTGTGCTGCAATTGGCATTATATGAGCTCAACTCTAAGCGTCAAAAACTTATTGATACCTTGGCTGACTCTCACATTATTGTCCATGGCGATTTTAAAAAACAATATGGAATATTAAGAAACAAATTATCTATTGAGAACGAACTTTCGGATATTCAAAGATCTCTTAACGACGAAAATTTGGAGCTCTTGCCAAATTATAACCAGAGACTTGATGTTTTAAAAACTTTGGGTTTCATCGATAGTCAACAAAATGTCCTCTTGAAGGGACGTGTTGCCTGCGAAATTAACTCTGGTTGGGAATTAGTTATAACAGAATTAGTTCTTGATAACTTTTTAGCCGAATTCGATTCGAGTGAGATTGTTGCCTTACTTTCCTGTTTTGTTTACGAAGGGCGTACTCAAGAACCTGAAAGCGTTGGATTGACTCCACGTTTGGCCCGAGGTAAGGAACGCATAAAGCTGTTGGTGAACAAGGTCCTCACAATTTGTTCAGACAAGCAAGTTGTGTTGACTAATGACGAATCTGAATTCTTGGAAAGAGCAAGATTTGGCTTGGTTGACGTCGTTTATGAATGGGCGAGAGGAATGTCCTTTAATGATATAATGACAAAAACTGAAGAAGCTGAAGGTACTATTGTTAGGGTCATCACTAGATTGGATGAAATTTGTCGTGAGGTTAAAAATGCAGCATTGATTGTTGGTAATTCTTCTTTGCATCTGAAAATGTCTGAAGGGCAGGAAAAGATTAAAAGAGATATCGTGTTTTGCGCATCTTTATATTTGTAAAAATTACCGGGAAGCTGGAAACCCAGATTTAATAAAAAACAGATTGAAGCTTACAATGTAGCGATAAGTTCCGTGCTTTGTTCTCTTTCTTTCTTCGTTATATACATCGTATCATTTTTTTTCAATTGGGATCTCAGTTTACTATTCCGATTTTACAATAAAATAGAGTATGCTTTTTAGAATATGGTATTCTTTAAAAGAAAAATATATAATTTGAGCTCTATCAGAGCAATTGAATGTTGGCAAGTTAATACATGTACTAGCATTTAGAAAATAATTAAAAACTTTCCCAGTACGGGAAAACTGAATAAGGGCATCTTGCTTTGAGTTCAATGCGGTGAAGACTACAATTCATTTTTTTTTGCTTAATTTGCAGAATATAAACGTCTGCTTATGTATGTTTAATTCCTATATACAAAAACTTGATGCTGCCAGCAAAAGCTTGAATTTGAAAGCAATTATAGAATTGTATTATCAAAGTAAACCTGGTGAAAATACATTTCAGCTGTATAATTTAATGTAGATTAATACCTGTCTTTGCTGTGAAATTATTTGTATTCACAAAAGATAAGAACCCATTTTAAGTTTCATCCAAGCTTTGCTCCAAGTTTGCTAGAAAATTTATGCGTTATAGATCAAGGGTCACCTCCAAAAATGTGAATTTGAATTCATTTTTAGTTTTGACGTTGGCAGAACAGCTTGGATAGAAAAAAGAAGCACATAAATCGAGCCCCTTCATCTTCAAATCTGTGATGCAATTTGGATCATTCCATTATCTCCATCTATTATCTTCCTTGCTACAAAGTCGCTCACCACATCTCTGTCGTACTTCATTCCAAGTAGTCCAATCATTGTATAAAAGCTTCCAATTGCTGATAAATCTTTGATATCTGTTTTTTTTCTGTTGAAAGTTTCTGCTGATTCAAAAGGTCCAGCCCTTAATGTCCCCTTGTATGGAATTACATTCTGATATAACAGATTTTGTTTCATAAACATGAGCACCAACTCGGAATGTCTTGAAAACAATTTTACATCTTGCTTGATTTCTGACATCGGGATCGAAAGATATCGTCTTCCAGCAAAAACAGTGTTGTTATTCAAGTGAAAGATTAGATCCAATTTGCCTTTATACCTTAGTTTATCTGTTTCAACTAAAAACTCGTTAACTTCGATCATACTATTTCTTAGGCCACATAGTATAATTTCAAGCTCAATTTCTTTAAGTATGAAAGATTCTCCTAAGAAATTCTTGAGACTATCAGTTTTGAAACTTGGTGATATGTGGAGTTGTAGTCCTTGTCGGTCAATGTACTTCAGGTTATACTCAAGGGTGGAACGCTTATAAAGCGACTTGGGGATTTTATGATCACTTTGGTATATGTCACTTTTCAGAATAATGCTAAGATCTCGTACAATGTATTGTCTCTTGTAACACCATCGATGAACCAACTGTGATCTCATGATTCATTTTCGCATTAAAAACCGCATCGCAAATTTTATAAGTGGAATGTCCTCAAAAAGCAAAAAGGCTGATAAAAAGCCTATTGAATCCAAAGAACCTGCAAAAAAGGTTAAGATCCCGAAGGCTTTCATTGTGAGGCCCCAGCTGACTCCTTCCTATAGAACAGTAGCCCAATTTTTTGTACATCAAGATGTGATCACAGGTTTAGAATTGAAACAAGGTGATTTGGTTTATCTCACCAAAAATGATACGGGCTCTGCCGGATTAATTGGCGAGTTGGCAGTACAAAATGATTCTTTGGAAGTCATTAATATATCTTTCCCTTTTAGACAATTGGGTGGTATTCTATTGGGTGATAGAGTTAATTTTATAAAATTTAGTAAGCAGCCTCAATATGCCAAAGATATTCTCGTCAGGGTTGAAAATAGTTCAGAGCAAGACATTTCTAGAGACATATCTAGAGCTCTTAATGAAATTGGAATTGTTTACCCTGGATTAACTATTCAACTTGATAACCAGCATGCAACAGTGGTGGACATTAACCAGGATCTTTCCAATCATCTTGAGGACTTAAGTCTAGAAGCTGATGAAACTAAATCTGTTTCACCCGCTTACATCTGTTTGAATCCATCAATTGAACTCACCACGATTGAATTTACCTCTAAAGCTAAATATCCAAACCTCCCACAAAGTATAAACTATTCACAAATTGGTGGACTTACAAAGCAAATTTCATTACTCAAATCAACTATAGAACTTCCACTACACAATCCCACGCTTTTTTCTGACTTTGGCATATCACCACCCCGTGGTATTCTTCTTCATGGTCCACCAGGTACAGGTAAGACGATGCTCTTAAGATGTGTAGCTCATGAAAGTAATGCGCATGTTCTTACGATTAATGGCCCGTCAATTGTTTCGAAATATCTTGGTGAAACCGAAGAAGCCATTAGAGACATCTTTATCGAGGCCCGCAAATATCAGCCATCGCTTATATTTATGGATGAAATAGATTCTTTGACACCCAATCGTAACTCTGACGACTCTGGTGAAACAGAATCAAGAGTAGTTGCGACTCTTTTAACAATGATGGATGGAATGGGTGATAGTGGTCGTATAGTTGTTGTTGGTGCCACCAATCGCCCAAACCTGATTGATCCGGCATTAAGAAGACCAGGAAGGTTTGACCAAGAGGTTGAAATTGGTATTCCTGATTCAGATGCACGTTATGAAATCTTAACAAAGCAATTTTCAAAAATGAACTCAGATAAATACATCCTATCTGATAGTGAGATTCTCGACGTTGCTTCTAAAACACATGGTTACGTGGGTGCTGACTTGACAGCTCTCTGTAGAGAAGCTGTGATGAAAGCTATAAATAGAGGCCTCAAAAATAATACACCACAAAGTAAAATAAAATTGACAATCACTGACTTAATTGATGCTCTCCCTGAAATCGTTCCTTCTGCTATGAGAGAAATATTCTTGGAAATGCCTAAGGTTTATTGGTCCGATATTGGTGGTCAACAAGAGTTGAAGCAAAAATTGACTGAAGTTGTGCAACTCCCACTAGAAGCTGCTGATAGTTTCAGAAAGTTAGGTGTTCTGGCTCCAAAAGGTGTCCTCTTGTATGGGCCTCCGGGTTGCTCTAAGACATTAACTGCCAAGGCCCTTGCTACTGAGTCGGGATTGAATTTCTTGGCTGTCAAAGGTCCAGAGATCCTCAATAAATACGTTGGTGAATCTGAAAGAGCTATCCGTGAGATATTCAGAAAGGCAAGAGCTGCTTCCCCTCTGATTATTTTTTTCGATGAAATAGATGCCATTTCTGGTGATCGTGACTCTGCAACAACCTCTACCTCTTCAAATGTGTTAACTTCTTTATTGAACGAAATTGATGGAGTCGAAGAACTAAAAGGTGTCGTGATCATCGCTGCCACTAATCGCCCCACAGAAATAGATCCAGCATTGTTGAGACCAGGACGTTTGGATCGTCATATTTATGTTGCTCCTCCAGATTTCGAAGCAAGGTTGCAAATTTTGGTTAATGGCTCAAAAAAATTCAACTTTTCTAATTCAGAATTTTTGGAGGAGCTCGCAAACAGGACACATGGATGTTCTGGTGCCGAAATGGCATTGATTTGTCAAGAGGCTGGGTTGGCTTCTGTCATGGAAAATCGCGAGGCGTTGTCCGTGCAGATACATCATTTTGAGCATGCTTTGAAGGGAATATCTCGGGGTATTACTGAAGATATGTTAGAATATTATAGAGATTTTGCCAGAAGAGGTGGTGTTGATCTCTTTGCATAATGAGCCTGAATATAATGAGCTTAAGTGGTATAGCAAGAAAGCTTATGAAAGTTTACAAATATAGCATATGATATAATTTATAAGTTTACATCTTCTAAGGTCTTTTTTTTGATCTTACATATTCAAACTTCTACTTTTAACAAACTTGCTTTTAAAAGCTTCCGATTTAGTATAGTTAAAAAGAACTCAACGTCAAAAAAATCATTTAATCGAGATTGTAAGTTAAAACAAATCACAGCTGATCTCTAATGATTCTTGGAAGGGTAGATTATAAAGATTTAGTGGCATGAAGAGATAGTGGAAGTGTAAGCCTCTGATGAGCCATATGAATCCCATTGAATTACTTGGGCATTGTTTATCCTACGCATATTTCTCGAGAATGTTTGTCCATCACCTATTGTTGCTTACATGTTTCCTCCATTTGTTTCTCAAATCCAGGAGGTAAATCCTTCGAGTCAAAGTCCAAGCCATCCATTCCAGGAATTCCTCCAGCACCTCCAGCACCTCCAGCGCCTCCAGCGCCTCCTCCAAATAATGGAAAGTCACCAGCATCACCAATCAACTCAGTTGGTGGTTGACCCAACTCTTGCAACAGTTCTAACAATGCGTTGATTTCATCTCTCTTGACTTTGTTTTCATCAGAATAGTCTGTTGCCTCGAAGATAGTCAAAATATCATTCGTAATTTCATATTGCTTAGTGTATGAATTAAACTCTTTTTCTGAAATCTTATCTTTATTCTCTTTCAAGTAATCAGGGAACTTAGTATTCAAGTCTTTAATTGGCTCGTATAATACCTCTTTTGACAGCAATTGTTCGAGCATATCAACAAGCAAGTTGGACATATCCATATTACCATCGGCCCCTCCCATTCCTGCGAGCAATTGAGTAAGAATGTCTTCCGGATTACCACTGGCAGAATCATTCAAAATCTTTTCATCGACAGTTTCACCACCTTTCTTCAAACGCTCCATCGTTTCCTTCATAACATACTCGAAATTGTATGGTTTTTTGGCCTCGGCCTCGGCCTCTTGTCTGTGGTTCAATTCAAACTGCTTCACCAAGTCTTCGAATTGACCTTGTGTATCTGGATCCTCAATTTTCATATCCTTAATAAGTTCGGCAATTCCACTTTTGAACTCATCGTTCAAAGGCTCGTCAATTGTCTTAGTTTCTGGGTCGACGGCCGACCCAGGTGGTTTTGCCAAAACTTCGTCAGCAAAGTCATCAAGCAAATCATCCAAATCATCTAAGTCCTCATCTCCAGTCTTAGCTGTTTCCTTGATCTGTACTTTTTCGCCTTCTACTGGAACTTTAATATTGCCAGCTTCCGTCACGTTGTCAATCTCTTTCTCTTGGGACATAACTTGATTTATTTTCCACCCCGCGAATTTTATGTAGTTTGGGGGGATGCAGGAAAGGTAATGACATTTCTATGTGATGATAAATAACAGCCGATGAGGAGAATATATCGAAGAATTGTTAGAGTAAGTAAATAAGGTGTTTCAATACTTTTTTGCAGTACTAATTCAATTTTGGGCTTAAGCTTGCGAGGAGTCTGTAATTTTAATTGGCAAATCTTTGGTGCTAATACCCAGAGTACCCTTAAAACTCATACAATTGCTTCGGACTAATCTCTAAACAAAAAGTTTCATAGCTACTTAAAGAACTATTTTATTCTTAAAATTTAACTTGATGAATTGTTTATGAATTGATGGTTAAATCAAATGAAAAGATGCTAATTAATAGAAGTACTGAAGCAGAAGATTCTCCAGGCCATATGCAAATTTTTTACACTTTGACATGAGAAAATTTTCTGAGGTTGCAAAGTAATAAGCTTTACTCGGAGAAACAGGAAGCAAAGCATTAAGCATTTCAGTCAAAGGAAGAGTCTTTATAGCTACAGAAATTCAATAAAAGTATGCATAAGATTTATTGAAAGAAATTGACAAGAATAAGTGCCTAAATGAAAATGGCTGCAAAATCTTGATGGCACTCCAATGCTGTCGGAAAGTGTGCTTTTATCAAAGTCATTGAATCACAAAAAAACTGGGATAGTTGAGCGTTTTTGAGCACTTGAGAATGCCATTTTTTATTCAAAACAGTTATAATCATTCGGTTTTTTTTGCTAAGAAATACTTTATCATACTTTGCTACATATTTAATACAAAAGTATTAATTTCATTATTATCTTTTGTCTAGAAGCAAGCAAATTCTACTCAAAAATCAAATGGATTATTCGGGGATAGGACTATCTATGGAATTTACCTTCAAAAATCTTATTTCAACGAACAAATCAAATTTAAACGAAAGTGCAATGCATATCATGCTTCTATAAATCAGCAATACACTTACCCTAAATTCAGGTAAAGCAGCCTATGCTATAACTTTGGTTTGAAACCATCGATTCCACCAGCAGTTGCGGCCGAGTTGATCTCCAACTTCCCATTTTCGTCCACACCCTTAGCGTCTTCACCGAAAAACACAACAGTCACGGTTAAATCATCACGATATCTCCGTGAAACTGGATTTGGAATACTAATAAGCATAGCAGTTTGTTCCTTCAGACCCCCATTCAGCAACGCATTTCTTATTAAATGCGTCAGGACATTCTTATCCTCCAACAAAAACCCAGTGGTTGTTTTGGTTTTACGGAAAGGTTTCTTTGAAGATTTGTCGTTGGTTACGTCCACTACAGGAGGTAACTGATTTTCTCTCGAGCGAAAAGTATCCCAAAACAGTTTTTGAGGTTTGACAATCTTTTCCAGTTCCATCCATTTAACAACAAGTCCCACGATTTCTTCATTAGTGAGCATTTCATACAAACCATCAGAAGCCATAACCAAAAAATCGTTGTTTTCGGAGTTGATTTTAGTTGTTGTGATCACTGGTTCTGCGGTCACGTAAGGTGGGGATTCCAAATGGGTGGGTAATCTTCTACCAAAAAACTGCTTATATATGCGCTCTTGAATCAGGGCAGGCAACTTATAGCGACAGTCCCCAAATGCTCTTGTTGGTTCCAAGCTTCCTAAAACACGCCCATTTCTAATAACATTTGGCTCATCAGGGTGTTCACTGATGATACGGGCAACTTCAGTTGGGTTGGATCCGGTTTGATCGATACTCAATTGGCGAACAGTCCATTGATTGTCCTTAAAAGATCCCAAAATTGCACGCGAGTCCCCCGTTACAGCAACCTTAAGTAATTTCAGGTTGGTGTCATAAAATGAAAGGAGGGCGCAGGAACCAGATAATGCCGGCATCAATAACTCTGCTGCTTTTGCTTTATTGTTGTCGTTAAGTAACTTTTCTATGTTCTTGTTAACAATTTCATGGTCCAATTTAAGGAATCCATTTTTAATCGCCTGATCAATAGTTGCGCTGTTTGGTACGTAACGTAAGTTCTCATTCTCTTTAGAAGGTTTGAAAATTGTTCCTAATTCGTTAACAATTGACAGTACGAATTGGTCTCGAAGTTTACTGCTTGTTGTCCACCCTCCATGACCATCGAAGATACTGAAAAACATCCAGTCGGTGGTTGTTTTGACATTGTTATCTTGTAAGATTGGAACTTGAATAATTTCTTCAGCACGATCATCTTCAATTGGTGAGTTAGAAGGCAATTGGCAAACATCATAACGTAAGACTCCTTTTCCTCTGTTGACAAAGTAGCTCTCTTCAAATTGACGTAATTTAGTACTGACTTGTTCTTCATTCAATAGAAAGACACCTTCCTTGTGTTGTTGGTGAGAAATGCTGTTCTTTTGATGCATAGAGTTCGTGCTTGAAGTATAGAGGTTATTTGAGCTGAAAGATGAATTGTCTATGAATCCTCCCTGTTCCTTCAATTTGGTATCATTTGGGTTTCCATTGGAATCTAAGTTGTAGTAGCTAGTTTGTCTCAATGAGATATACAGACCCACGACAAACAAACCCAGAATTAATGCAAGGTTGCGTCTGGTTCTTCCTTGATTTTGTCTTTTGGCCAAAGTGACCAAATGGCGATGGTGTTTTAACATGGGTTACTATTTAATTTCACGTGGTTTTCTCAAAAGTGATAAATTCAGCGACCGTGCGGAGAACCAACCAAACTTTGGTCTAAAGCATAATCACAGTCCAAGCAATCTTTTCGGAGGAGTATCAATCAGTGCTTTAATTTTAAGCCAATATTTAGGCTTATACTTTCCAAGTACCGTTTCTACTCTTTAAAGTGAGCACAGAAGTACCGTAATTACATAGTAGTGTACGTGACTCTCTTTAATCACTATTCCAGAAACCTAAAAACTGCTGAATCTATTATCCAACATTATTCATCTAGAAAAACTAGCTTCTGCGATATAACAGCAATTATATATTAAAATGAGGCCATCACCATATCAACATTTATCTTTACTTCATTGCACGAAACTCAACAAATGAGCTTCAATGGGGTTGGAATTTCAAGAGCGAATGGGCAAATTGCAACCATTAGCATAGCTTCCTTGCTTTGAATTTATTGCGTGAACTTTAAAGAAGTAAATAGAGAGAATACAGCTTTGAAGTTGTTCATTAGCTCAATATAAAATAATCATAAAATGGAAGATCAAAAGTCAAAAAACGGTTATATGTGATTCTTCCAATACTTACGAAAAACGAAGAACACCAACTACAAAATTGAGCGAATAAAGTTGATTTCACTTGAAATGGTTGCTTCTCACAATAACTCCACTTAGTGAACAATTTCTTGCTCCAATTAATCTGTATTTTGCTTATTATATTAAATATACATTTGTGCCAAGTCCTGATAGCAACTACCTTCAACGTCAGTGCACCTCGCGATACACGGCACGCCTAGAGCACTTGGACACGAGATGAGGGGACATTTAAGCAGCAATAGAAACTTCAATCTCTACACCTGGGGCAATAGTGATTTGGGTGATTCTCTTGACGAGGGAAGCTGGGGCTTGCAAGTCAATGACTCTCTTGTGAACTCTCATTTCACGTTGATCGTAGGTCTTAGAACCTTCACCATTTGGAGACTTTCTGGTGGTGATCTTCAAGACTCTGGTTGGCATTCTAATTGGACCCTTCTTGACCAATTGGTGCTCAGTAGCACTACGGACAATGTTGTTGGAAACAGTTTCCAAAGCCTTAACCTTGTTAGAGGTTAAGGTGATTCTGATCTTCAAGAATTCTTCTTGTTGTTGTTCAACCTTCTTTTCGACTTGAGCAGACATTTTTACTGACGTTGTTAAAGTATCACTAATTTCAAAAATTTTATCTGAGCGGCAGCGCCTGGGACCTTTTCCAGTGCGCTACCAATTTGTGAAAAAATAAAAAAAAAATGTGCTCAAAGTATTTTAGATCCTCTCACTTTTAAGGGCATAAGCCCTTTTTGGATATTTTGCACGTGATATACTCTTTACAAATGATAGATCGTGGGCGTATATTTCTGAAACCTTTATCTAATCGTTTTAAAAAGCTTACTTTTATCGATTTACACCTCAAGTCGTATCATTATAATCGCATCCTACAACTCCATCGTATGATCCAAAAGTAGTTTTGGGGTGTTTTCTCCAATTTTTTGTGCAAAAGTCAAAGTACAATAATCTTCAGTCAGGATTTGCAATTATACTCATTTTTCGATGGAATACAAATATTAAAGAATTACCCCAGTAATAATCGTTCCCAGTAAAGCTATATTTTCTTTTTTGTTAAGAGAATCTGATGTAGAAATCATTTGGTAGATCTTGCTTATCTTGCGTCTTGGGTAGTTCGAATTCTACAACGTGTTCATAAGTCTTGAATATTATTCACTGCTTTTGATAGTTTTCTGGCAGCAGAAATATTGCTGCTAATAATTATCTACTTTTACCACTTTTGATATGTTTTGATATTTAAACGCTACGTAAGAGATGACTCTTTGATCATATGGTTTTATTATGAGCCTTAAATTGAAGCCCCTGCAACGAATATATACCATATACCTAACAAACTCTTCTTGTTTTCAAATGGAACAAACCTCTACAGACCAAAGTTCCACAAAGGTCAATTCCATACTTTACGTCTCATTCTGCGAGTATACCATTTATCAAACAATAAATAGCAGACTGGGCTCTCAAAAGGTTTATCGAGACGTTCGGTGAACAAGATATCATTTTGATTCTGCTCCCTTTTTTCGCTTGTACAATAAAATTATGTACAGATCTTATTGATGTATTTTATTTAGCAAATGACGTAAAGTTTTAGTTACAAGTTATATTCATGGGCGCGACTACTTTTCAGGATTCTTGTCTATTCATTTCAGAGAATTAAGCAGCGTTTTCTTAATCACTCCCTTTCTCCAACCCCTTCACACATTTCCACATTAAGCGTAACTCTGATTCATCAGCATGTCCACTAGTTGCCCATCTGATGCGTCCTTCTTGATCCAACAAATAAATGTAACCCAGGCACATATTATCACAGTGCAACTTTTGCCTAATATCATACTGTAAAGTATACTCTGGTAAAATAAAATACAGAGAATGCCTCCTTTCATCTATTTTTTTTCTGATGCTCAGCTTGGAGAGATTAATCATCAATCCTTTAGCCCAGTTGTTTGGAATGTTCACGTCAATAATTTGAGCATTTGGATATGATGACTTGAACTGAGAGTACCCATCTTTAGCATAGTTGACACCATCTTGCTCAAAGTAGGTATCAACACATTTTTCACCCGACATAGTGGAATAAATACGAAGAATAGTAACGTTTGATTTTCCTAAAATATCAAATAAACTCAATTCATCCCCATTCAATGTTCTTGAAATGAAGTCTGGGAAATATTTCGATTTTTCAGCTTTGAAGTATGATATCGGAGGTGTGAATATCTTACCGTTGGTATTAAGAAATGACTTGGATTCATAGAAAGGAGAATGTACAATCTCGTAATCAAGTTTTTTTTGCCTCCTCTCTCTGGCTTCGGCACTAAAAAGTTCATGCTTAATCTTGCTTAATTCAAAGGTTTCGATAATTTTATGGTTCAATAGTATAGGTTTATCGAGCCCGAAAGGCTTGTCAATAACGAAGGATTTTGTAAGTGGTGATTTGGAAGCTTCTTGAAGGGTTTGAATAAATCTTGGTGCATTCAATTTTATGGTTGTATGAAAAAGCCTCATGCTTCCAGGTCTTTTAATTAAATATTGCAATGAATTCGAAACCACCAGATGTGATTTCAGAAGAGGACTGAATGCTCTAAATGTGAATGCTTCATGTAGTGTGTGATTTAACCTTGATGGTTGAACCCTTCGGTATCCCCTCATTACTTTTGATCTCATGGAGCAAAAAAAATTTAATCAACAAAAAAAAAACCAACAACATAGAATAAATGTCGATACAATTACGAGATGGTTTAGCCAATCAAACTGTGGATCTTGTGCTAGAAGACTTAATAGCCCGGTTTCTTGCGAATGTCCCCAAGGAAGATTTATCATCGATAGAGCGTGTATTTTTTCAAGTTGAGGAGGCACAATGGTTTTATACCGACTTCGTCAAAGTAGCGAACCCCTACTTACCAGGAATGAAAATGAAACTTTTTGCCAGTAGAGTGTTAGAAAAGTGTCCATTGATCTGGAAATGGGGGGATCCAGCTAATGCTCTCGCACGCTTTGGAAAATACAAGTCAACTATTCCAGTCAGGGGTGTTGCTCTTTTCAACAAAGACTTGACGAGAGTAATTTTATTAAAAGGAATCGAATCAAACACTTGGTCTTTCCCTCGTGGTAAAATATCAAAAGACGAATCAGACATGGACTGCGCCAGGAGAGAAGCAGAAGAAGAAACAGGCTTTAATGTGTCTAATCTTATCAATGAAGATGATGTAATCGAAAGAACTATTCAAGGCAAGAACTATAAGATTTATCTTATCAAAAATGTTCCTGAGGATTTCAAGTTTCAACCTCTTGTTAGGAACGAAATTTCAAAAATTGAGTGGCATGATATCAAAGTTCTCTCAAAAAAAGTCAAATCAAATTCAAACCAATATTTTATAGTAGGAACTATATTGAAGCCTATGCTTAAATGGATTAGTAGAAATAAGAATGGTGATTCTATAAATGATGACGAAGAGGCCCTTTACAAAGCAGAATTGAAATTAAAGGCCTATTTGGGTGTGAATGTCCCTAAAGTTGGAAATACCGATGGTAGTAGGGAGTTGTTGGATCTCTTGCAAAATGTAACACCGCATCAAAATGTGGATCACTATGTGCAAATGTACTTACCTCAGCATTTGCAAAGTCAAATACCAATGTTTTATGGGCAACCTGCCAACGGAGTTCCACCACAAGTACCTAATCCTCAAATCCACCTTATGCCTCACCAGAGCCATCAAGTACATCCTCATCAAGTTCAGCCTAATTCCCAACAATCGCAACCTGGCCATGCTGCTCAATCATTTAGCCACAACCAAGTTTTCCTTCCATTTTTACTGCCCCCAGTTTATTCGTCCCCAGCATATCAATCGCCCGAAAACCAAGCACCCGATCCTTTGGAACAACAGCCGAATCCACAATCATTCAGAAAGCCGCTGTTGTTCGTTAATAGACGTTCATCAGAAGCAAATTCAAAGGAACTCTTGTCAATTTTAAATAGCAAGAAAAAAAGTCCAATTGAAGAGAAATCATCGGAAGAGCTTTCGAATATACTGAATAATAGGTTCAAAGCTCAATCATTAATGAGCGTTTTTAATAAGAATAAGCCTTCTTCTTCGCAAGAATTAGATGGTTTTCAACTGGATTATACAAAAGAAACACCCACACACAGTGAAGGATCCTCTAACGAAGCTTCTAAAACGTTGTTGGGTATTTTGAAGGCACACCAAATTAAAAAACCGATCAATTCCCCAAGTCAACAGGCACATGTTCAGCAGTTACAAGCACAAGCACCATTGAATACATCAAATCAACAGTCACCTGATCAATCATATCACTTTAACCCCCCTAGTGATTTTTTCCCAGCCCCCCAACCATCAAATGAGTTGGAAGCTTCATTAAGAACTGCAAGTCCTGCTGGATTTGGATTGCCTCACAATGAAACAGGGAAAAAGTTAACTCTCTTGAAAAGGTCAGGGAAGGATTATGATAAAACTAATGAAACCACGAAAAGTTCCATTCTTTCAAAACAAAAATTGAACGTGCCAACCAAAGAAGGATCAATACTTAGTATGGGTGATCAAAGTTCTGCCTCTAAAGATTTATTGAACTTGTTGAAAGGCAATAATAGCATAAACTCGCCAGAGCATCCAGGAAGCATCACATATAAGAAAATCAGCGATGCCTCTTTAAGTCAATTCCCTAACCAACCTGGTTCATATTCTAGTGTACAGGTCTTGCAGAAGCAGCACCGTAGGGATCCTTCTCAAAGCTTTGATGATTTTGAAAATTTTGAAAACTTTGATGATTTCAGTGATCCAGAGAAAGATTTTGATCAACATTATTCGAACCCTCGTAACTTCAACTTTGATATTGAAAGTGAGGAAGATGAGGAATACCTGATAGCATCAAATGTTACTCCAAATTTATATGAACCGAAGAAAGGAAAGCTTAATATTACGAAGCCTGGGGAAAAATCAAATGAGACACATTCAAATAGCAATTCACACGGAAAGACATTACTAGCATTGTTAACTGGTAAGTCAGCAGATAAGTATAATTCAATTTACGGATAGCTACGAAGCTTCTGCGTCGCTGACAATAGATAACGAATGCAATCGACCCAATCGCTCGATAGGTTTATAGAATAGTAAACATTGGTTTCATTAATATATTCCTTCATTTGCCCAAGTAGTCGTACACGTTATTCTAATCAAACATTTTAAAAAGCTACTGTTTTATACTTATGAAAAGGCTTATTTAGGAGATCGCCTGAAAGACAGCATTGGGACATTGCTTAACTACGTTTTTTTAGCAACCGTATAAATGATTCTTATCAGTACGCTGCGTACAACCACTTTTTTTTGAGAGAGAAATTAAGGCAATGCGTATTAGATTCGATATCCAGATTCTGGAAATTCAATACTCTTATCTGAAAGGAATCAAAGCTAAGTATAAAGCTATTCACTTTTAAAATGTCAACTGAAAAACTTGGCAGCATCGAGTCTAATCAGCTTTTTCATCTTCTTGGAAACCTTGCAAGTTTCTTTCTCGATATTCACAATATGATTTTTATTAAAGAAATAGGCCGAAACTTCATGAATTTGTGTTCTGAGACGAGATTTCCATTGGAAAGCAAGTGCTTGAATTAATTCATGGGTTGTAAAATCTTTCGAGAAGATATTTTTGTGGTATTTTATATCAAGGATATAATCGAAACCATGATTTTCAGGTCTTTGGTTGAAATTCTGCTGATTTAAATCAGAGTAGTACCTATGAAGAGCATATATTTTCAACCCCATAGAGAGTTTAGCTATTATTTTTAATTTAGGTATTGTGAGATTTAACTTCATCCACTTTGTTCCTTGAACGTAATTATTGTGTATAGGAAGTTTGTAATCACACTCCAAATATGCCAAGTTCTCTGCTAAAAGAACTTTCATGATGCCATCTGATGTCACACGAGTATTGTTGATTTTTAATGTAGATAAAAATTGTAGCTTGTTATCAGAACTGATCTCCACCATCATATTAGATAAAAATTGATCATTTACTAGTACTGAATTCGAAATATCGAGTGCCATTAAGTTGCGAAGATTGAATAATCCATAATGATCTTCTATGGACATTTGTGCCAGCACCAGTGAAATATCTAAAATGACCAATTGTGAAAACTCTACACTATTTAGCTTTTTAATAAGCTGTGTAATTTTAGCGTTTTTAAATACATTTTCAATTCTGTAGTTGGATGATACTGGGATTCGTAGCTTTTCAACTGCATTACTGCGATCCAATTGAAGATTCAACCACTCTGGAAGCCTTGGGTTGGATGATCCTTTCGTAAGCTTATGACTCTTGAATGCTGGAAAATGACTGAATTTATTTGCAAACAATAGATACATGTGCAATGTATCATTATTTAATGCTAATATTTTGTCCCAAACCTGAAGCCAACATGACCACGGTGCAAAATCTAGATGCTCAGGTTCAATTATAGTGCAATTTCTAGCCAAATTCTCTGCACATATCAGCTTCAAGCTTTGAACACCCAGCTTTTTAGATGGTGGTGAGGAATTGGCGTTCAAATTACCCAAAGGTGCAATTCGTGTCCAATTATACGTATTGTTTAATAAGGTATCGTTGTACAGAAGATCGGATGATCCTATCTTGTGGTGTCCATCTAGAGCATTCTTGTATTTACTGAATTTTTCTGGTTTCTTTGCTCGTGCAAATCGCCGACTTGATCTCTTTCTATGCATTTCTTTAACAGAAAACTGCAAAAAAAAAAAAGGTCGAGCAATGAAGTTGGATACATCACACATGAGATACCTAACCGCGGACGATTTCCGTGTGTTACAAGGTATTGAGATGGGATCTCGTAACCATGAGTTAGTTCCCGTTACTTTAATTCATAAGCTTGGGGGAATGAAATCTCCAACGGGAACCAATAAGGCCATCGGAGACTTGGCAAAATTAAAATTGGTTTCCAGATTAAGAAACGCTAAATATGATGGATTTCGTTTGACATATACTGGAAGTGACTACTTAGCATTGAAATCCATGTTAAACCGCAACACTTTATATTCTGTTGGTTCGACAATCGGTGTTGGTAAGGAATCAGATATTTATTCAGTAAGTGACACTAATGGTGAACAAAAGGTTTTGAAAATCCATCGTTTAGGAAGAACTTCTTTTAAAACGGTCAAGAACAATCGTGATTATCTCAAGAACCAGCATGCTCAAAGTTGGATGTTTTTGTCAGCCTTGGCTGCAAATAAAGAGTATAACTTTATGTCAATTTTGCACCATAATGGCTTTAATGTCCCAATTCCTTACGATTATTCCAGACATTGTGTTTTGATGGAATGGATTAGAGGAATTCCAATGAAGCATTTACGTAAGCACGAAAACCACAGAAAGTTGTATTCCGAATTGATGAATTTTATTGTTAAATTGGCCAACAATGGTTTGATTCACTGCGATTTCAACGAATTTAACATCATAATACGTGATAGAGAAGATGCAAAAAACCATGAATTTGATTTTGTCGTGATCGATTTTCCGCAGTGTGTCTCCATAGATCATGTTGATGCACAGTTTTATTTTGATAGAGATGTCGAAGGTATCAAAGCTTTCTTTGAAAAGAAATTCAGATATACCCCCCAACATGATGACACAATGTTTGACACTGATGGTTATGGTGATGGTTTCAAATTTGCATATCCAGACTTTACGAGAGATGTTGAGAGAATAAGCGATTTGGATGTACAGGTTCAGGCTTCGGGATATGCGAAGAAGAGGACCGGTGTGAATGAGGATTTGGCTTTAGAGGAGGCTTTACAGAATATGAGAATTCAAGATCCCGAAGAAGAAGACGAAGAAGAAGAAGACACTGATGGGTATGAAGAAGAAGAAGACGAATACGATGAAGAGGAGTCCGACAACTTCGAAGATGACGAGGAATTGAAGAAGGAGAATGAAGAAATAGTAAAGGCATTATCTGAAGGGAAAAAGCTAGAGGTAGACAAGTTCGGTAATTATATACTTTAGAGTTTAAACTTCGGCTACCAAAAAAGCCAATGTATAGGGACGGTTCTGCTGTCAATTTTCAGTTTCTAAGATTTAATAAATCTTTCACTTTTTTTTTTTTGAATTCTGTACGGCAATGAGATTTTATTTGAATACTGCCGCAAATTTTGACGTTAATACTTCTGTTAAATGTCCATCTCACCTATTTCGTACAAAATCCACTATCATGTGAGAAACCACTTAAAACTTTTCTAACCATTTATTAAATTTTATGTGAAAATGTTCAAAATTACACCTAACAAGCAGTCTGTCGAGTATACATATGAACCTCTACAATCATTAAGATTACTTTCATTATTTTTGTACAAATTAAATAACACTACATTACTTAACGAGTGGACATACCTCTGGTAACAGCTCTCTTCAAAGCCAATTCAGCCTTTCTGTAGTCATCAGCAGAAGACTCTTCAATTTCCAAAGCTTGCAAAGCGTCAGATAAAGCAGCTTCAATCTTGTCCTTAGCGGACTTCTTCAACTTAGCAGACAAAACTGGGTCGGTGACAGTTGATTCGACAGAGGCAACGTAAGCTTCCAACTTTTGCTTTTGTTCGTGTCTCTTGGCAAATGCATCATCAGAAGTCTTGAACTTTTCAGCGTCGTTGATCATCTTTTCGATTTCATCGGAAGACAATCTACCGATAGAGTTGGAGATGGTGATGTTAGCAGATCTACCAGTGGACTTTTCAACAGCAGTAACCTTCAAGATACCGTTGGCGTCAACTTCGAAAATAGCTTCCAAAACTGGTTCACCAGCTTGCATTGGTGGAATGTTCTTCAAGTCGAATTCACCCAACAAGGTGTTTTCAGAACAGTTAACACGTTCACCTTGGTAAACTGGGAATTGAACGGTAGTTTGGTGGTCAGCAACAGTGGTGAAAGTTCTTCTTTTGATAGTTGGAACAGTAGTGTTTCTTGGAACAACTGGAGCAAAGACGTTACCTTGCATGGCGACACCCAAAGACAATGGGATGACATCCAACAACAATAAGTCTTTGGTGTCTTCAGAGGTAGATTGACCGGTCAAGATAGCACCTTGAACGGCAGCACCGTAAGCAACAGCTTCATCTGGGTTAATGGACTTTTCCAAAGCCTTACCATCAAAAAAGTCTGACAATAATTTTTGAACCTTTGGAATTCTAGTGGAACCACCAACAAGGACAACTTCGTCAACGGAACCCTTGGCGATCTTAGAGTCCTTCAAGACTTGTTCAACTGGGTCCAAGGTAGATTTGAACAAAGCAGAGTTGATGTCTTCGAATCTAGCTCTGGTGATTTGAGCAGAGAAGTCTTCACCTTCAAACAAGGAGTCGACTTCAACAGTGGTTTGAGTAACAGAAGAAAGGGATCTCTTAGCACGTTCACAGGCAGTTCTCAATCTTCTTAAAGCTCTGGCATCACCGGAAATGTCCAAACCAGTCTTCTTTTGGAATTCCTTCATGAAATGTTCCAACAAGTTGGTGTCGAAATCTTGACCACCCAAGTGAGTGTCACCAGCAGTAGCCTTGACAGTGAAAACACCACCAGTAATGTTCAATAAGGAGACATCGAAAGTACCACCACCCAAGTCGAAGATCAAAACGTGTCTTTCCTTTTCGGATTTACCAGCACCCAAACCGTAAGCAATAGCAGCAGCGGTTGGTTCGTTAATGATTCTCAAAACGTTCAAACCAGCAATGGCACCAGCATCCTTGGTAGCTTGTCTTTGAGCATCGTTAAAGTAAGCTGGAACGGTAACAACAGCCTTTTCAACTTTCTTACCGATCTTAGCTTCAGCAATTTCCTTCATCTTGGTCAAAACCATTGAGGAGATTTCTTGTGGAGAGAAGGTCTTGGTTTCTTCCAAGTATTCAACTTCAATAAGAGGGTTTCCGTTGGAGTCGACAACCTTGAATGGCCATGACTTGATATCCTTTTGAACAGATTCGTCTTCAAAAGCACGACCAATCAAACGCTTAGCATCGAAAACAGTGTTCTTTGGGTTCAAAGCAGCTTGGTTCTTAGCAGCATCACCAATCAATCTTTCCTCGTTAGTGAAAGCGACGAAGGATGGAGTAACTCTGTTACCTTGTTCGTTGGCAATGATTTCGACAGCAGAGTCGTAAGTAGCAACACAAGAGTAGGTAGTACCTAAATCGATACCGATAGCACCTGGGAAAACACCGTCAGCCATTTTGGAATAATGTAGAGGATTGAAGAAAAGAAGAGTTGAAGGGAAAAAAAAATTTTTATACTACCATTGCAACTCCCGCTTCAAAAAAAATTTTTCACTATGAAATCATCTTTTGGAACGTTTCTTTTTTGTTTGCTCAGTCAATATGTTATTAGAATCATCGCAGTACAAAATTGAGACCCATTCTGAAATATTCTATAGCAGTTTCAAAAATACCCATGATGAAAGTATGTTACCCGGACTTCAAAATGGAAGGACAGAGTGAGCTTGTTAAAAGCGTAGCAAATAGAAGTCAATTAGAGTTGGAGATTGCATTGAATAAAGATATGATTACAAATCCACAATATCCTAATTACAGAATTATTGGTTTACGTTGATGACATTGTAAAAGAGTATTCAATCTACCTCAGTTCATAGAAAGTCAAATGCTTGTAAGAGTTACGAATCAAAAAGAAGAAGTTAAGCCTGGTATAATACAGCTTCTTAACTTTATCGATTTTATCAGACTACTGGAAGTTTAGGAGCAAAAGTTGAGAGATTGAACAAAGGATAAATTTTCTATTTGCAGCATTTTGATTTGAAATTTGTAGGAAGGTGGAAAAAGATGGAGTATCATGATCGTTGTAGCGACAAAGTAGGCCTGTACAATATGGTCTGGTCATTCTGACTTTGCAAAGAAGCTCACAAGAGATTAGGCAATCTGTTGACTTTAATACGGTTCGATTTCACCGGCTTAGCCAATATAGACTCTTGCTTGGTGATTTAGTTCAAGTTATTTTATAGACTTGAATCACATTGGCTTCAAGTAATTAACTGCGTGAATGATCTCTAGAATAGATAGTCCAATCACTTAAAATATACTAGTTATTATTACAGACTTTTATGACTGAAAAAGCACTTTATAGTTTACATGGTCTCTTTGGGTAGTATAGAGAAGTAGAAATGAAGAACCTAGCCTGTGTTAACAACTTCTATTCGTTATGGTTAAAGTAAAATTTCGTATCTTTGTAACTTAATTAGAGTTGAGTTACAATCAATTGCTTTCATTTACTAAAAGTAAAGCTTTTTAATCGTGAGCGAAAGATGGAATAAAGCAACTGATGTTGATTTTTTGATTTTTTTATATCATTCAATTTCTATAAATTTAATTCTAGCAAACTATTGCCCTATATTTTAATGCCAAATTAATTTCAAGAAAGCAATTCTTTTGCGCAATTGTATAAATAAATATACTGATAGATTGTTTGCACCATCTTGACCCTTGAGTCCCTCATATTTTTCACAACTTCCAAAACTGGATCCTTTTCCTCTTCATAGACATTCGATTCTGAAATATTTTGGGTTATAAGGTTTGGAAAACGGGTGAGCAAATGATCGATAGCAATGAAAGTTCCTGTTCTACCCACACCAGCCGAGCAATGAACTATCGGAACGATACTGTGGTCACTCATTCTAATTTGTCGCGAGAGATAAAGTAGTGCCAGCAAGGAAGGAGGTACCCTAGCATCTGCCCACTTATAATAATAGTAGTGAAAAACACGCTTGATTGTACCATCACTGTTTTTGAGTTCTAATTCGGTTAATAGATAGTCACCATCCTTGTTGAACTCTTCCCTAACGAATTGTAAAGTTAGATCGAGTGGAATTTTATCATTATGCAAACTAGGTCCAAGATTAAATGGATTCTCTTTGGATGGCCAATATTTGAAGCATTTCACGAAAGACCCTTCTTTAAGAGGCGTAACCATTGCAATTGCAATCGTGTCTCGACCTTTAGCTTCGTTGAATGCCATTGCCCAAAAATGATGCGTGGTAGATTCCAAAGGACCTTGACACGCAATGTATTTATCACCACCCAAGTCAATGTAAGATGCATTTATGTAATCATTACCTGATTTTAACACAGGTAACTTCACACGATTTTTGTCCCAAGGAATAACGTTCAGGTAGCGATTTCTTGATTGATTTTGTCTATCCAATCCAGTCCTCATGCTCCAATTTTCACCACATAGCCCCCCCACGCGCTTATCTTCAGATTCATTGATCACCAGGAAGTTGTGTCGTTGTTGGTTGGAAGTTATCTTGAGACAATTGGGTATGGCCTTCATGTGCAGTTTTTTTTCTGTTAACTGTACTTGTATTAGGCCAAGTTTTGAATTCCTATGATTTCACCTGGAAAATATACAATACTAGGAGGTTGAAATCAATTATACAGGAGAGCTGCGGATAAGATTGACTGGTCTTTTGAAGGGCAAAACTAGCTAGAGAGAATACAAAGTACTAAATCAACGACTAAACTTCAACGCACGACAGTAAAAACGACAATCCAAAATGTCGTTCGGTTATACTAATTAAAGTCGCGTTTCGGGGGCAAAATTAAAGATAATGAGCTTTCCAAACGCAGCTACGAGCGTTAAATTAGTCTTGCTTGGAGAAGCAGCAGTTGGCAAATCATCACTTGTATTGCGTTTTGTTAGCAACGATTTTCAAGAAAATAAAGAACCAACTATAGGGGCTGCCTTTCTAACTCAAAGATGCACTGTTGGTGATCGTACAATCAAATATGAAATCTGGGATACTGCTGGACAGGAAAGGTTTGCTCTGTTGGCTCCAATGTACTACAGAAATGCTCAAGCAGCTTTGGTGGTGTATGATATCACCAAACCAGCTTCCTTTATTAAAGCTCGCCACTGGGTGAAAGAGCTTCATGAACAAGCATCCAAAGATATAACAATCGCTTTGGTGGGTAACAAATTCGATTTAGTGGAGGATGACGATGAAGAGCAGCCTTTACGTAAAGTTTCAATTGAAGAAGGACAAGCTTTAGCTAATGAGGAGGGTCTATTGTTTTTTGAAACAAGTGCAAAAACTGGTCATAATGTAAATGACGTCTTTGTCGCCATAGGTCTGAAGATCCCAGAAAATTCAACAGGTCAAAACCAACAACAAAATGGGCCTGCTCAAGGAAGAATCGATCTCACAAACCAAGCTCAAACTTCAAGTGGTGGTGAGTGTGGATGTTAGCATTGTTAACCGTTATTGAATGTTGATATTATCCCCTAGGAAGTAGTTGGTGTTATCATTCTTTTTTTTTATCGTAGGGTTGCATTTTAGATGACACAAATTACAAAGCTTTCGATTAATATAACGAAAGACTAAATAAGCAATAAATAATTAACCTTTCAAGATTGAAATACTTTTGAAGCAGCAGTTAGTACAATGATGCGAATATTGCTAGCTTTTTATTGTTCACTTCTTTTGGAAGCTCAACAGAGTTATAATATACATTATCAAATAATTCGTGCCCTTTAGAGGTTAATCAAATCGTAGGAAAAAAACGAAGTGAAACAATCTGTTTCAACACCAACTTCGTGATAAACGAACGAGTAGGCAAACATAGAGAGAAGCTTTAAATCTCGTGAATAGGAGGGTAAAAATACTTAGAGTCAAGTAAGAACATCTAAATAGCGTACGAGTTATGATTCAGGAAGCTTTAGAGTAATTCACAAATGTACGTAGCATAAAGTTAAGGTAAAACAAAGTTATATGTAAATATGCTCGCTTTATATCTTGATTCGCATCTACTGATTTCAACAAAAAATGTCCATGTTAAGAATTGCATACATTCCTGAGCACTTTTCAACTCCCATCTTTTTAGCCAAAAAACATGGATTCTTCGGGTCGCTTAGTATCCAAATGATTCCAGTAGTCGAAGGGTCTGGGCGCTTGATTAATCTTCTCAATACTGATCAAGTCGATATAGCCATTGGGTTAACCGAAGCTTTTGTTGCTGACATTGCTAAAGGCAACGAAGAAAAGTTTAAAATCGTGGATACGTATGTTAAATCACCTCTTTGTTGGGCTATTAGCAGTGGTATTAACCGTGATGATATCAAATCTGCCCAAGATTTGCAAGGCAAAAAGATCGGTGTGTCACGAATTGGGAGTGGATCATACGTGATGAGTTTTGTATTGGGTCATAAACTCAAATTTAGTAGTCCTTTCTATCAAGACTTTCCCGTTTTATCGAACTTTCAAAACTTGCGTGATTCAGTCAACAAAAAGTTTACAAACCACAACGAGCTCTCAAACAGTGATGCCTTTATGTGGGAATACTTCACCTCCAAAAAGTATTATGATACAAAAGAGATTAAGCAAGTTGGTGAAATTTACACCCCTTGGCCTTCATGGGTTATCACAGCATCAAACAAAACATTGTCTAGTCCTGAATTGATTAACCAATTTTTGTCTGGTTTAAACAAGGGAGTCGAACACTTTGTCAATAATACCGAAGAGGGAGTTAATTTTATTAGTGAAAATTTAGATTATACAAAAGAAGATGCTCAAGAATGGCTTCCAACTGTCGAATTCAACAAAGAGATAGGTGAGGCCAAACTCGATTGGGAATCTGTAATCTCGAATACCAGCTCTTTATTGAAATTAGCTGGTGTGTTAAAAGATGAGGATGATATAATTAAGAATAGATTGGTCTCTGGGGTTTACAAGCAATCTTAGTTTTGGTTTGGCTCTGTGGGCCTCTGAGATTTATGTTTACACAATAAATTTAATGTTGAAATTATATACAATTTATAAATCATGCTAATTTCAATCTTTGCCCTTTTACCTTATACTGAAAAGCTTCAATAATATAGTTTAATAAACTTAATTAGTCGACTAATGAGATATTTCACATATGAACTTTGATCACTGGTTGCCTTTGGTTGTAATCTCAACTTACCAAAAAATCACAAGGTCAGAAATCATACTCAAAACCAAGCGCAAGCTACCATTGCATACATGCGAACAGAGTAGTTTCGATGAAGAGTGAACATTTTTTATTCCTTTTAGATCAGCTTTTTGGATGTTAATGGAATTATAAATGTTTCTATCAGTAAAATTTCGTGCATTCAAGCTTATAATTAAAAACTAGATTATTATACTTTTGAAATACTTCTTGCTCATCAAGTTTGTAGCGGAGATCCTAGGTCATGTCTTTTTTAATATGCTTTCGTATTAATCAAGTCTCTCGTATTCTGCAATGAAATAATTCGCGATATGCCTAAAACTTTTTCGTACCTGTTCCTTTTGATAGTCGTAATCATGCTATCCTTTTGATTTTTATAAATAACTTTGGCATTCTCTTAGTTTTTAAAGCTACTTTTGATAATTTTGACACCACTTTATACGAATTAAAAAGTTTTGAATGATCTAAGCTTTCCGATAATACGCTCAAATTCACTTTCTGGTCAGTATGTGAGAGGGAGTGTGGTTACTAGGATCAGTAATCTATATATAGGGAAGGTTATGATCAATATCAAAAAAAAAAAGAATCTAGTGATTTACGATGGAATTGTGGAGAATTTCTACGAGAGAGCTCATACACACATCTTGTGATCCATATTCTAGAATTAAAATGACTGAATGGGAAAGAAGCAAGTTTTGGACCATAGATTTGAATTTGTTTGCATTGGAGCAATATTAATCTTTGTTGCAGCGTATTATTTCACGTAAGAATTTCAAGTTTATTATAAAGCTCAGCTAGTTACTATTGCTGGTAGATAAAGTATCTTGTTTTTTGCAAACCCAAAACTCACACTTGTAAACAAAACGTCCTAAAGACTTAGGATCAACGGTGTAAGTTGATTCAATTCCTGATTCTTTCTTTTCGAAATAAAAGCCCAAACTTTCTATCAAGCTGTACATGTCTTCAACGCTAAGTTCTAGACCGTTTGAGGCATCATGCCACAATAAAGGACCAAAGTTAATCCACCGACCACCATTTTTCAAACAATAGCGAATAGTTTTAACATAATCAATTATGTTGGGAGCGGTGTCTAAGAAAAATGAAGTGACAACCACATCAAAAGATTCGTGATTTGATTCCCTAAACCTGGATGCATCGACGTCATGGGTATACAATTTAGATTCAGATAAATGAGGAGGACCGTACAAGTCGACAAAAGAGCCGGCAGTCATTGACATCAAGTCATGGTAAGGTATTGAGGTGTTTTCTGACTGAAGGGTGTTAATTTCAAGAGGATTCAAATCGGGAATGGTAACTGGTCTCGTTTGAAAAGCCCTTTTCACAACATTGTGCGATTTATGTAGATAAGGGATAATCGAATAGTTGTTTGCCATACTACTGTGATTGAGAATGAAGTTCAGCGCTAATAACATCGGATAACTGAACTCATTCCCTTGGCACCAAAATCCGGATCTCACGGCCTCCATCACAAAGCGCCCAAGACCACATCCTGGATTGAGAATCTTTACTTTTGGGCGTTCCTCAAGATTTGGGTATTGATTTGTCAATTCAGTAAGTATGCGCTTGAAGCTAGCATCTCTTTCACTGGAACCATCTTGTGACCATTCTCGTGCCATCTGCAAGAGAGTAACTTGAACCTGTTCAAAATCCGAACTCTTGGCTGGTTCCCACTCTTGAGGATCTTGGCTTACTCCCCAATCTTTTGAGACTTCAAAGGCTAACATTTGAGTGAATACTTGATTAATGCTAATACACTCAGTCAAATGATTGGTATGTACATTGTACCATGGAAGTAGTTGTTTTTCCTCCAGGGTGAGCTTTTCTTCACTCCTTATTCTTGGTTGAACAAGTCTTTTAGTTTCCCATGTGTGATGATTGTGAAAGGCAGAGAGTGTAGATGTAAGTGCTTTGTATTCGTCGGCCATGTGCGCTGTTCGCGAACTTGGTAGGAGTGAGCATTATCAAATTCTGTTTAAATAATATTAGCTCATACTTACCTACGTCACCAGTGCCCACCATTGCCGTCACGCGTAACCTTAGGTGACAGATGCCGCTGGGCCAATACCATCCCCTGTAGCCGCGACTGACACTGCATTGCCGTTGTCGTTGCAGTTAGGCACCGCCTTTGACAATTTGCAATTTCTCAAGAAATTGCTCAATGCTATAGTCACAGGCACTCACCCCCTGCTTATTGGTTAGCTATTGTTTCACTACTTGCCCATTAAAAAGGTAGATCAGGGGTCTCTTGTACTTAGAATATACATAGTTAGGGACCTTGAGAAAAATTCACCAGAGTCCCAAAGGTCCTACCTTAAAATAAATCCAGAGCAAAGGGAGGCACATTGAGAAAAATCAGCAAAGGGAGAGAGCAAATTTCTTTAGATTTTAAGTGTAGAGAACTATCAATTAATGGAATTGATAGTTTTAATACATACAAATGTGGAGGTATATAAATTTATCTGTAAAAGTGTATACGAAACTCGCCACAATAAGTAATATTGAGAGCTCTAGATGGCAAAAAATAGTATGTGGTTCCAGTTGAATATCTGAATAGCTAGACACTTTGGAAAGTCATTTTACAAGGTGTAAAGATTTGGCGAGTGAGCGAAGCGAGTGAGTGAGTGAGTAGAGAATTATTTTGGAACGAACAAGCGAACTAACGGATTCACTCGGACTCTTTCAGACTCTCGCACGAACGAGCGTGGCGAGTTCGTTTGTTAGTTCCTTGTGTTTTGTTCGTTTTCGCCACACACTCACGAATTCACTCGCTTCGCTCGTTCGTCTCTCAAACACTCACTTTGAGTGATTGAGTATCGTATTCCCAAGAATAAACGAGCAAAGGCATATTCCCAAGAGCAAACTCGCTTCGTTCGTTTATGATTTGGATTAGAAACTCGTAGCTGTAGAGCACTTGCATGTTTATTCATTCAAACTCACCCCAATTTGAAATTATAAACTCACTCCCTCGAAAGGCTGATGGGCCACTCCCTGATGCACGACTACAGCCCAGTGAAATTCTACCCACTTAGAAGGTTTCCACCAATCGTAACACTAGGGGTAGTACACACCCCACCTCCTCGCCTTATTACTTATATACCACGTAGTCCCAGGAGTCGAGCCTGTAGCTCCTTCCTACTACTACCTACCCCCTAACTGTCTGACCCTCATATCCAGGAATTTACAGCTAACAAATTCAGGGGATGTAGAGCGATATAGATTAAAACAAATATCATTGTACAAGTAAAACCCATCGATCCATTTGCAACCCTGGGCTTATCAATTTCCTATATTGCTGAAGCTTCTGTAAAAGAAGAGAAAACCTAAGGAGCTTCTTCATATTCACTACTTTACGATATTATCATTAGTAACATATTTGGCTGGTTTCAATATACTTTTTTAGTGCTCCGTATGTCAGATAACTGTCATCAATAAATTCTAATAAGGAAACACTCATTTAATCGAAAAATAGCATAATCACTCAAGAAGAAAATTAAAAACTCAAGGATTAATTTTATGTATCTTGATCTGAGACTAAATAATTAATAGAGGTAGTTATCTCCACATACTTCGAGCAGCTTAAACGCTCTCGATCAATAACTGATCGACGAGCTTCGTATGCTTTGAATTTACGTCTACTTAAACTCAAGTGTAAAAATATTTCCTATTATCTGAATGGTGAAAAGTGCACATGAATTTTCAGTATTAGAAAGAGGCACTATTCTCGATTGCACAGAAAAGCTGTTTAAATATCAAAATTCAATGTCAATTCCAAGTGAAATAAGATTCTATAGACACTAAAATTATACAGGCCTATATTAGGCTACTTTCGTGGTGTATATCAAATCAGAACTAAAATTTTAACTAAAGACTTATATTCACCATACTAGCACGAGTTATCCACTCTATACTTTTCCCATGCTTTATTTAAAACGATAAATACCCCATTGCATAACTTTTCACTCAATGCATCATCCTTACACTGAGAAGCCAATTTATCAGGGTGAATGGCACTGATAACCTTCATGTAATGAATTTTTACCTTTTTAGGTAAAGTCAAGTCATTACCTCCTAACTGTAGGAGTTCAGGCTTAATAGCGATTTTGGAAGGAATGATTTCACCCAAATTTACCAACAATAAGCGCAAATTTTCACTTTTTCCATTGCACCAGCTTTCGATTCGGCTGTTGATTTTGTCAATTTCTAACCCGTCAAGCTGGATGTGAGCTTTTTCCACGTGTTTTAGATCAACTTTTTTACGATTGGTCTCACCTTTTGAGATTTGAGTGGCTTTGAGTGCCACTTTATGATTCTGTGGATTAACAATCTTATCCATTCTTCTCTTGCTCTCCATAGTTTTCTTATCCACAATTCCCAACTCTTTTATCAAAAAAAGAAGCCAATGTAAACTTTCTTCGTATCTTTCACTCAATTCCATCACTTCAGCTCGCGTAGTAATCAACTTAATATACCAATACTTGACTGGTTTCTTAGCAATTGTATTTGATGTTGTCCACTCATTGTCATCAATTAGCTTAACTCCTTGATCGACAGCCTCTAAACTTTGTTTAAGATGACCAACATGTTTGTAAACTATGGCAAGATTTGAGTTTATCACTACTCGGTTTTCATGAATTGGACTGAGTTTTGTTAAGCAAAATTCGTATGATTCCATGGCTGTTGTATAGTTTCCGTTCTTGAATGCTTCTGTTGCAACAGTCTTTTTTGTCTCAAAATCAACAGCATCAAATTGATTAAGAGCAGATGTGTCCCTAGAAGATGTCGGTTTAGATAACCCAAGTAGGTCTACATCGGCAGTTGACTGTTGACTTGCAACTTTTCTAGATGAATCAAAACTTAATAATTCATCTTTATTAATAGAATTTAATGATGTTTTCTGATTATGTGAAATATTTTCCGTTAGATTTCTTCTCCATGGATCGCTCTGGTTGTTTGATTGCCGTCTTGTGTCATTCAGAATTTCTTCAACTAAAAGATTATTGGATCTACCGTTGTTTTTCTCATTATTCAATCTATCGTTAAACAGAATTTTATTTGCACTTTGGTTGTGAATCATTCCTTGATGATCTGTTCTTTGACCGTTCGGCTCACTTTGCTCTTTTCCTGATACTGGTAAAGTTTTTTTGACGTTTCCATACCTTTGCTTAGCTCTCTCCGCATCCTTCTGCCTCTGAGCAATCATGAATTTTTTTATTTCTTCTTTATTCAAGTTATCCTCATCTCTACCAAATTCTTCAACATTCAGGTCTTTATACTGATTCTGCAGCTTATACTTTTCCTGTGATCTCATCCATGCTGGAACACTTTCTGACGAGTTTTTTGAGTTCAAGTTTTGCTGAAAGTTTGAAACAGTTTTTTTGGAGTAATCGAATAACTTATTTGCTTTGTTGAAGAGGTCATTACCGATTGCATTCAAGTTGATGTTTCCAACTCCATTAGCTAAACTTCCAACATTCGCCAAAGGACCAGCATCTGATTTTTTACCTGCTGAAGTTTCAGGTGCATTTCTGTTCATGATGTAATTGACGCACTTTTGTAGATTGTTTCCGTGTCTTGATATAGCTTCATTTGCGTCTTGGACACTAAAACCTATATCAACCAATTCTGCAAGAACTGAATCATGTTGGTTTTGACTGGGGTTTCTTTGGTCAGACAATTGTGTGGGTCTAGGTACTTTATTTGGAATACTTTTCTCGTTTAACCTGTAGTTTTTGTTATTGTCATAGTGTGGATTATTATTGTTGCTTCCGTTACTATTGAGAGAGTAATGGTCACTTGAAGGATCTTGATCGAAGACATCAGTAAACTCATCATCAAGCAAACTATTACCACTTTTCATTGGAAAGGTTTCATTGGCTTTTGCGTCAAAAATATCAAAAGGATCGCTTTTCCTGGTCGATTCAAAACTTAACGATTCATTTTTAGCTTTTGAAGAGAACTGATTATCAAGTAAATTGAAGTTCTGCAAAGTTGATACATGATTCAAACTATGTGATTGAGAAGACACTTTGTCTGTTTGGCTGAAAATTGCAAAAGGATCTGAACCATTAGTACCTTTCGATAAAGATTGATTTAGAGGAAATCCTGTTTTGCGATTTCCAGAGCCTTGTCCAGAATTTTGGCCTGGTTTGCTGGCTGTTTGAAATAAATCAGCAAATACATCCTTTTGCTTTGACATAATTTGTGGTCGTGTGAAAACAATCAAAAACAATCAAAAACACAAGGAAATTATCTGACGGAGAATTTTTGAGAAGAGATAAAATGCATTTGATGTACACCATTGGGCCTGATGGCAAGAGAGTTTACACTTTAGAAAAGACCACCTCAGAAGGTGAGATTACAAAGTCTGCACACCCTGCCAGATTTTCTCCAGATGACAAGTATTCTAGACAAAGAGTTACATTGAAGAAGAGATTTGGAATGTTACCAACCCAAAACTAGTTATTATGTATTAATAAAGTTGATATGAAATACTGTAGTGCCAGATGCACTTCTTATGTGACTAACTGGAAGTGGAATATAGGAAGGTATCAATTAACGAAACGAAATTTCCCTGTGCATTTTCTTGAATTGATGAAATTAACGAGATGACTTGACTTCAACTTTTATGAGATAGCTGATTTCGGTACTTCGACGAAAAGAGGTGTTCCTTTTAGCTGCACGATGAAAACAGCTTTAAAATATAAGTATACTTCATGACATGATGGTTGTGCTCCTTGCGAAGGGACAGAGTTATTATTGTTGCAAGAATGATATAGGACATTTTCGTGCGAAAATTGTACATAGGATAATCTGACTAGAGAATCTTCCTCTTCTTCTTCTTCTTCTTCTTCTTCTTCTTCTTCTTCTTCTTCTTCTTCTTCTTCTTCTTCTTCTTCTTCTTCTTCTTCTTCTTCTTCTTCTTCTTCTTCTTCTTCTTCTTCTTCTTCAAGTAACGGCTTCCAGTTTTCATTTTTAGGGCAGTAAAATTTAAAACCATTCAACATTATCCACAAAATTCAAATACTAATATACATTAGACAGGCTTCAAAGACACATATACGAATAAACTAACACGCTTTTCAATAAAAGCAAGTAGAATAGGCTTCAAAACAATAAGGAAATACGTCAAGATCGAAAATAGATACCAAAAGTATTCTTCATATGGAGAACATCAAGATTGTAAAATAGCTCAATCACGAATATGTGATTTATTATCAAGTTACATGGGATGTTTCTTCTGCCCGGTTGCTTCCAAATTGTAGTCTGCATTTCTTAAATAGGTCTCCCACATTTGAGACAACATCTCCATATCCAAGTTTTCCCTATTCAAATCTCTCAAAAGCTTATTTACAAGTACCACATTCTGATTCATCTGATCCATACCACTTATTATTCTCTCACGCAATGCATTCTGTGCATGTTCATGTGGATTGTCCATGTTGACGTTCAATAATTATTGATCGTGCGGCGAAGTGCAACTCGACTGGTGAGAAAAATTACTGGAAACCCAAAAGAAGTAAGGTCATTCATGAGGAATACTTATGAAATATTCGAACACTGTGTCTCATCCTACCTAATTATACTTCAGCTTTTATATATGATTGTTGTGTTTAATAATACTCCTTGCTAAATTTTTGTACAGCATAGTATTAAAAAAATCCCTTGGCTGGCAAACTTTCTACGCATTATTATTCATAGAAGGTCGCAATACGCAAAAAATATTAATGGACACCATTCAGACGATATTATCAACGCTACTTGTGGGGCTTGTGCTAGTGTTGTTGCTCTTTGCATTCCAATCTGGTAGGTTTAGTGGGAAAGCTAAATCCAATTTATACAGACCAACTTTCTTGATTCTTGGAGCTAACAATGCAGGTAAAACTAGCTTATTCTACAATTTACTTGGTGATGAACTGGGGTTATCAACAGTTTCATCGATTCAACCAAACATTCAAGACTTCAAGCTACCATTTTCAAAACAAAAGATTGCTGCATCTTACCAACTCATAGACTACCCTGGTCATCTTAAATATAATCAACTTTTGCACAAAATGATATCAGAGGATATCACTTTAAAAAAGTTACAAGGTGTGGTGTATGTTCTCGATCTGTCGTATTTGAACATAAACAACGAAGAAGCTCTTGAAAAAATTGCCAGCTTTCTATTCAAACTTTTTATTGAAACTGAGTCAGTTCCAAATGGTGTTGATTTTTTATTTGCAGTAAATAAAACTGATTTATTTGATCTGGTACCTCCTCAAAGAGTAAAATCTTTGCTTGAAGTAGAAATCAATAAATTAGTGCAGGGAGTTTTAGTTGATAAAGGTGATTACCAACAAGAGGACTCTTTACAAGTGAAGGAATTCTGGCTCGGGGTTGTTGGTAAACCTGGAAATATATTTAAGTTTGAAATGTTAGATGGCAGCATGGATTTCTATGGGGGCTCAGTTTTAAATGACAAAGTTGGAGACTGGGAAGGTTGGTTTGATCAGAAAGTTGTAAATTAGACAAGCAATTTTGCGAAGCAGTGCTTGTAGAATATAACTGGACTAATCTGCCCGTGACGCGCGATAAGTGAGGACTTAGATAGTATGAAGTATCTATCAGTACCTGTAAAAGGCTAATTTCGAATTCAAAAAGCGATTTAAAAGTGTAGAAATAGTATGAATCATACGTGAACCATTTTAATGTACTGGAAAATAAAATAAAACGGTACATGAACAGGATTATGATTTATGTGAATATAGTTACTGTTCCCTCTAATTATAGCTTTTCTCTCCAAAAAGACGTCAAATGCTCGTAAATTGTCATTTGCTGCTAAAATCATGTTCAGTGAACCGTCCAAATTCATGGTTCTTTTGGCGATAAGCTGATTTCAAGTGATTAATAAAATTCATAAGATGTCGCCACTTGTTTTAAAATACTTTATAACAAATGCTCTCTTCTGGCACCGCTACTTTTGGTGCACTTATCTTGTTTACTCAGATTCACTCAAGTATCCACTTCTTCATAAGTTTCTCTAAATTGAATACTACAGTTAAAAAAATTTTAATTGGGATTGGGAACATTTATCTAGTAACAAATTAGACTGAAGTCTTCGTTTTAGGAACTCTAATCCTAAAAATTGTTGGCATTACTTTTTATGTTTTCAACTAAGAGATTATTGACAGGGGAGTTAAAACTGCCTTCTTATTGCCTAGTATTGTTTTACAAGTTCTCGAAGTAATTATGGAATTATTTAGCTTGAATCTAAATTGTCACATTTATAAGGAGGCAAGAACTTGAAGATATTCTGAACAATTCATGACCTCACAATCTCCTTACATGTTCAGAATCTACGCGGACTCTTGTCATTTAAGATTAAGATCGTAGGTTCTTTCGCAGTGTTGATGACAGAAATTAAATTCACAACACTGGTGGCGAAAAATAAAAATGACCACTGTGAAGAAGGACGTCGACATGAAAGACGCTCAAGACGAGCCTCAGGTGAATCACACTCAAAAACTTGTCCAGGAGATCGAGCAAGCCTTCAATTTATTGTCCAAGGCTGCCTCCAACTTTGATAACCGCTACATTTCCAAAGTCTTTCGTGACTTGGGGCCTTTGAGACGTGAGTTGGTGAAACACAGTGACGTGTTGGCCATTTTAATCTGTCAAATGTATCCTTCTGGTCACCATGCTCGAGTTTATTTGATGAAGTCAATTGAGGAAAATGAACCAATGGAGGAAGTATCAATAAAGATGGAACCTTCTTTACCTGAGGGCCAATTATATGTCCATTTACTTGCTCAACTTTATCTTTTGGATTTGGGAAGATTGAAACAGGCAGATGAATTGAATGGACATATCGTGAAATTGTTAAAATCATTTAACCGACGCTCGTTGGACTTTATCCAAGCTAAGATCTGGTTCTATATTAGTAGAACCAAAGAACTCCTTGGAGACTTATACCACATTAGATCCGATTTATTGAATGGATTAAGAACAGCCACTTTAAGACACGACACAGAAACAACGGCATCCATTTTGACCCTTTTATTGAGAAACTACTTATTGGCTCACGATGTTCAACAAGCTTCAAATTTAGTTGAAAAAACAGAATTCCCAGAAAACGCCGCAAACTCATTGGTTGCAAGATATTACTACTACTTGGCAAGAATTAATGCAATTCAATTGAATTACTCAAATGCTAACGAATATGTGATTGCAGCAATAAGAAAAACTCCACAAACCCATTTGGCCAATGGTTTTATCCAATCAGCAACAAAGTTGAGCATTGTTATTGAATTATTGATGGGTGATATACCTGATTTAAAAACCTTTAAAAAGGGATCTGCAAATTTCGAAATCTTCAAACCGTACTTTTATGTTACAAAAGCTGTCAGATTAGGTGACTTGAAGTTGTTTAGTCAAGTCTTAGCGAAGCATGAACAAGATTTTAAAAGGGATGATAATTTTACATTGATCTCTAGATTGCGCCAAAATGTCATTAAAACGGGTATTAGAATGATCTCTTTATCCTATTCAAAGATATCATTAAAAGATATCTGCATCAAATTACACTTGGACTCAGAAGAGCTGACAGAGTACATCGTATCCAAAGCAATAAGAGATGGTGTTATAGAAGCTACCATCAATCATAACAAAGGATATATGCAATCAAAGGAGTTATTAGATATTTACTCAACAAAGTTACCTCAAAATGAGTTCAATCAAAGAATTCAATTCTGTCTCTCCTTGCATAATGATAGTGTCAAGTCCATGAGATACCCTGAAGATATAAACAAGCAAAAGCAAGAATTGTCTGAGGGGTCCAAAAATAGAGAAGATGAGCTTGATTTGATTAAAGCGATTGAGGATGGCGATTTGGATGAGTTTATGGATTCCCCATAATATCATTATAAAATTGCTACTTTTCTCTGCTATTTTTCAGCGCATTATAGCTCCTTCTGATAAACTATGCTCAGCACTTGAGTTTATTCTGTTTTTTTTGTATTGTAATAACCATTGAATGGATATACGGTGTTTTTCATAGGAAATATAGTGGCTGGAATTTTCACAGAATACAACTGAATAGGAATTTTGTAGTTTTATATAAGTGATATTTGCTACTGGCTGTGGTGAGAAATACTACTTTGCGTGCTGAAATATTAGAAGTAGTCAAATTAACAAACCTAGAAAATAATTTCCGTGCTGCATTTGTTTTTGAAGAAACAATTAAACTTCTACATCTCTCTCAAAAGACTCTATTATCGAGCGTTTTGTTTTCAGGGCCACCGATGCCATGTATGATTGGATATTCAAATTTGTTGCTATCTCATATACAACTAAATCAATCGAAAAATAAATCACTGTGGTGTCTGTTGTTTAAACCCTTAAAGTCTCTCGTAAAGAGTGATAAAAATTTTCCAAAAATTAAGACATAGTGTCATTAGTTAAGGTTTACTTGATTCGATATCGTAAAGGCCACTATTTTTCGGTTGCAAAGTTGCTATGCTTTCAAGAAGTATTGCTCAGCATTGCTCTGTCTGCCAAATCCAATGTTTTTTCACGATTTTTCATTTCAATTTCCCTTTCACGCAACAAGCTCACGGTAAAACTGTTATCTTCGGGCAAGTTAATCAGTTTGACATCCATTCTTTTGCCTTTTTTAGTGAGTAAGCTGAAAGCTATTCTATTTGGCTGCTTATTCTCATTCTTAATAAAAGGCAAGGATGTTTCTGTCATTTTCGAAGGTTGAGTAGACCTTGTTGCATAAGATTCCATCATGAGCAGTTGAAAGTCACGTTCAAATGATTCATGGATGTTATCTTCTAATACAGGAGACTCTAAGAATTCTGATGATTCCGAGGATTCAGATGAGTCTGAGGATTCGGATTCAGATTCATCTTCGTAATCTACAGCAACCTCTGAATTATTTTCATCAGAACTATTATTAGAATCATCATCAGAATCATCAGAAGCACCACCAGAAACATCAGAGTCGCCCTCAACCTCTTCATTTTGGCCATTTTCGGCACGTGCATTCAGAATTTCTTTCAACTTTTCTATCACTTCTGTCATATTGTCAAGCCTCACAATTCCAAACTCTTTATATAACCCAAACATCTCAGTAACAGAAATTTCAAGCTCCCTGGGCAAGGGTACCTTGCAAAACAAGTAGAACTGAAAGTAAACCATGACGAGCTTTAGCTCCCGAACAACACGGCGATCCTTTTTGAATCGTTTGCTTTTTAAGTTATTGAATATACTCATGAAAATACAACAGAAGAACTGCACCCTAAAAAAATTGTTGGGTAAGTCGATTTCAACTTTCCAATTCAATGGAAGGGGCTCTTCGTTAGGGTGTCCGAATCTCAAGACCCGGAACGATAAAGATATCAAGAATTCAAGCTGCAAAATCAGCTTATTGAAAAGTTCTGCAAAGTACTTCGCATGTGCCATACGTTCTCTATTAAGACGATAATCATTGAGCTCTAAACCACGCAAGGAATTCTCCACCAATGTATCTATCGTGTATACCAACAAGTTGCGTTTTTTTTTGGTTGACATCTTACCTAAAACCTCAGCTAAAGCACCTATATTATCATACTTGATATCTTGAGGGCACGTGAAATAATGTAAAAGCAATTGCCTGTTAGTTGTTAATAACAGCTTAAGAATTTCAGCAACTATTGTAACTGTTTTATTTTCTAGTTCCACTTTGAACAATCTCGCAACAAATTGTTCTTCAACAGAATTTACAGATGCTGCAGGTTTATTCTGGACGCTGCGAGGCTCAACAAGCTTAAGAATATTTCTTATAGCTGTCTTATCATTGACTGACAAAGCACTAGACTTTTGGCTCTCGCGCAACAATCCAATCATTTCGGCCATGAGATCTTTGTAGTCAGGTTCGTGAGCGAGGAACCGGCCTAAGTTTTCGTACAATACGGTCAATATATCCAAGTTATTTGATTGGGATACTCGCACTGTGAGTGTTCTGATTTTATGAAAGATAATGTGAACTGGAACGAGTTTAAACTTGACCATCTCCATGAAAAAGTAAATATGTTTCAATCCCATTTTGTCATTATAAATCTGCGAGCGAAAACCCTTGTCTAAAAATTCAAGGAACTCTGAGATCAATGATTCAAATGGCGTTTCGTTGATTTTAAGAAATTTAGCATAATAGCGAAAATTACTAAGATGGTTTGCTTCTGTTAAGAACTTTAGAAGACGAGCTTTAGTTGCCTTATTATTAAGGTTTGCCATTTGGAACCTCACAGCAAGCTTTTCCAATTCGGGTTCTGTAGTTGCTTCTTTTAATTTATCCAAGATACTTGTGACAATTTCTCCGGAACTTTTATCTACATCTTGCACATTCAGTTCATTGGTAAGTTCTTCCACCAGCCTTGTTCTTGTGTAGAATTTCTTTTCCTTCGTATCTTCCCATACGCTGTCCATTTCGTCTTCATTGGCACTCTTGGTTTTGACTACAAGAACAGTTGCAGCACTAACGCTAGCTTCTTGGCTGGGTATAGCAATCCCTAATAGTGGAGCCAAATAGCTTGAGGCTGAGTATAATTTATCATACTGCGCTTGAGTTTCATCCACCTTAACTTGATGTTGATCGATCACCTTTCCAGTACGCACCATCGCCTTCTGATTCTGTTTTGTAAACTTTTCGAGACTATCACGGTAAGACGATGTATGATCAACTAGTTTGGTTGTATATTTCATAAATATTGCTTGAATATCCTTTCCGATATCGGTTTGTTTGCCAATCTTTTTCATGTCATCTGTATTTTCTTGACCATGCTCACCTAAGATGATTTCTTTGAAACGCTTCATAAAGGATTGTGATACCAAAAGAGTCTCGTCTACATCTCCTGACAAAACATTTCGTAACAATGGCAAGATTATAGGTTGCTTTGACCGACCCATGTCAATGTCATCTAATGTGCGGAACACACCAACCAAGTACAACTCCATCACCATTTTCAATAGATTCTTCTGACGAATTCTATCCTTATTATCACCAATGCCTTGGACCACTAAAGTGAGCAAATGTGGCGTGAATGCAGTATTAAAACGCTGATGAAGTGCTGAAACAATTTCAACTGCGGCAGAGGCATCTTCATTCTTGGACACTCTGCATAGTCCCTCATAAACTGATGTGATAACCTCGGATAGGTACTTTTCAAGACTTAATGTGCGGATTTCCTGAATAACTCCAGATGCCTGTTCTGCATTGAGAGCTGTCTTTAGCTTCTTTACAAAGGTAGTGTTTCTCTTTATTGACGAATCAGTTTTCAGGGCTAATGGTAAAGCATACTCCTGTTTCCAAGAGAGGATGTTTTTATCTGATTCATTCATGGATGCAGGTGGATAAAAATCTGAGCGTGATCAAGAATTTACTCTGATCTAGTTTCTATTTTCAAATCTTGAGTACAATTTTGGCGTTTGATTTTCTGCTCAGCACTGAATTAAGTCTACCAAGTAGACCAGTTAATACCTCAAAGACGATAAATTTTCACCTATGATAATTCCTATCAACTAAATTCTTAGATTTTTGATTCAAATTCTTACTTTGCGAATCATGTAAAACCTTACATGCCACAGAGAAATTCGTCAATTATTTACAATGCTAGTCGTGACACTTGATCTTGAAGAATCACATCCAAGAATCAATTCGAAGCTAAAGGGTGAAACTCTTTCAATTCTATAGAGTTCTTCTATCTCTCCAAATGTGGCACTTTGCTAATAACGTTCAGTTGCATTCATATACACCAAAAACTAACACTTATCGCTAAATATTTTACTGAATACATTACTTTGATAGTTGCATTTTCCTATTAACAAGTGTCGAATATCCATTTTCGACTATGGCTACTAAAAATTCACCATCTATACTTTCAAAGGCGAAACCCCTTTCACACGTTCAAAAACACGACCATTTCCAAGACCATAATTCTCTCTCACTGCATTCACACTACGGTCAAAATGTTGCCTCCAAACGTGAGCACCTACCGCAGTCAACGCATTCTTTTCAGCAAAAGTGCGAATATCAAAATTCTCTTCTCTCATATTAGGAAGATCGTCGATTTTACCCTGCTGCCTAAAGACCCATAAACATGCTCTCTGAGTCTGTGCATTTTTTTCTGGGGTCAATGGGACATATTCGGCAAATGTAAGACTACTTTCGGCCTTGGAAGCGTCGATGGTATTATCGACATTACTCAACTCGATATTTGCTAAACCATAGTGAAGTGAGGTCGTGTAAGAATTTGTTTTCAAATCTGGAGTGTCTGGGTTTATTAATACAATAGCGTACAAACCGGTGTCAACTCTTTCAAACTCTTGAACTTCAATTGTAGGTGGTCTATTCACCGCAAAAGCAGGCAATACTGTTCCTGGGACAACCCAGTTAGCAAATTCTGCATCGGTGTTGTGTGGAAACTTTACCTTAACATCAACTTTAGGTTCCAATGTTGGTAAAGTATCGGGTATCACGTTAAGCTGCTCTAATCTTTGCATGGTAACCATTAAGTCGTACAGCTCCCACTTTTTCTTAGCAAGCTCCCGGTACACTGGTTGAGAAAAGTCCAAGTTTTTGGTGTATAATGCATTAAAAATAACTTCTGGATTGTACTTTTCAGCATTCACCATGAGCTTTTCGGCTTCTTCGGCACTTGAATGGGCTAATGATGCGTATTGTTTGCTCGAATAATCTTCAAGGACATTGTATGCAGCTTTGAATGTTTCATCGATATCGCTTGGAGAATGGTACGCCAGGCGACGTTGAGAGTTTTTTATAGATGCAGGAGCTGCACCTTCTAACAAGGAGCTCTTGATTTTTTGATTAACCAGAAGTGAGCTTGCTCTGGTGGTGAAATCTGACCATACTTTGGTTGATTGGTGTCTGATGAGCCTGTGCATGATAAAAATTTGCAAATCAGAATTGAGTTTGACTAGTGCGATTGAGCACAAGCAAAAAATTACAACTTGCCAGCGTTAACAACGACTCTTTTAAGCTAGAGCAGTTTATATACAGCAGTATAGCTAAAAACAATATACATTGTGAATGTAAAGATGATACTAATAAACATTTAGATTCATAATCTGAATTATTTAATAATATTTCATAATAGCTATTGCTAATATCATAGATAATACCTAACATAAGATAATATAAAAGGTATACCTCAAGGAGGTATTACATCACCAATTCTTATGAATTGAACTTTAGATGGTTTAAATAATTTATGTAAAGATAATGCTTATATTACAAAAAATAATGAACTCACCTCAAATCACATTTATCATACATATATATATATATATATATTGAGCACATTTATTTGTAAGTGCCTAAACAACTTTTGAATAACATGTTGAGTTCTAGGAAAGAAAGGGTGCTGCTTTCATGCATAAGCTTTCACTTACCCTAATCACTTATATGGTTCCTCGATTAAATTTTTCTGACGATATTTTAGTATTTTCACTTATTTCTTATACTATTATAAATTTATATAGAATCTCATTTCCCTGTTAAGCTTGGGCACAACATTAGATGATCATGTATTGTATACACTTTGGCAAACTTTTGAAGAAAATCTAGGTATTACAATTGTCTTCATATATTGTATACACTTTAGCAAACTTTTGAAGAAAATCTAGGTATTACAATTGTCTTCATATATTTATCAAATTAAAGACAAAATTGGGCTTACTCACAATAGAAACATCCATTTGGAATCATACACTGTTCGTCGTGATTCCGCTTTCAAATTTGTATTGTTTGCATGTTGGCTAAACTATGGATTATTTTTTTCTTTGATCATATACTTGGATCCGTTTCTTCATACAACCCTTATAAACTAATATTAAATTACATCATAAAGGCTGATACTCAGTATTGCAAACTCTTGAATCATTAACATACTAGTTGAATAGGAAGCTGCCTACAACTCTAGTCAACTCTAGTCAACTCTACTCACGAAAAAAATGACACTTTTTGCTTTTCAAGTAAACAGAAAGTTAGAATCTGTTTCCAAGCTGATTGCTCTGACTGAATTAACCAAGGGTACTCACTTGGAAAAGCTGACCGAAGACAGGATAGTCTTCTCGTAATTTACGAACTTTTCTTTCTCAACAAAAGGTATTACACAAAATGAAAATTCAAATACCTTTTGATTCTCTCTTGTCTCCCATACGTAATTCTTGATAAGGTCACCTTTCCTAACTATGCATTTAATTCTGACTAACTTTCCTTACTCATCTTACACAAGAGTTAATAGTGAAGCTAAAGACATAGCAGATAATTAATTATCCTTGCAGTATTTCAAAATTTGCAATACTTGACAAGTTGTAACGGCTGCCTACAGAATTGAAATTGCGTAAAGATAAATTTTCTTTTGTCTGGACATATAACCTTCCACAATCACTTTGTTTTAACTTGCTCTTCAATCATAAAGTGTTTCATCTATTGAATATTTAATATAATTGAGGTATTGGTAACTCTATCTCTCCGATTTTCTGACACTTTTCTTTGTTATTTTCGTACTTTGATATAATATCAGATCTCTCAGTGTTAGTACGAACTTAGTGGCTAAAATCAGTACTTCCTAACTTTACCCTGTATGCATAAGCATGAATTTTGTGGCCAGCACGTTTTTTTACAACCACATCGTACGGCACACGGCAGAGTGAGAACACTTTTTTTTTATCATAAATCGTTACATAAACACGGCATATTGTACCCGTGATAGCATATACTTTAAAAGTTGGTAGCTTTAAATCTCAAAATAGCAGGTGGACTTTTGAGCTTGTTAAGGAGCTCAGATTGCTCCAATAAATGGCTAATAATGCCGCAACGCGGCATCTCGAGTTCGCTTGTAGTTACGCATTTTTCTGATCATTCAGCGGCATTTCTAGAAACTGGACAGTTTCAGTAAAGGTATCATTTTCGATTATTTCACCTTTTGGGATATCCAAAGGTGAAGAAGTCAATACTTCACTTTCATTCCCCAGTGACAAATGACCACAGTTTAAGGGAAATGCCTCTAAACTCATAAACCGCAGGTTAAAATCCAACTTTGGATATAGTCCAGGAACAACGCGATTCTCTAATTCCTTCCCCAATACATGCATTCCAAATTGATCTTTAAGTGGGGGGGCTTCATAATCACACTCGTCAAGCTCAATCACATCCTCGTTAAAGACTCCAGATTGCATCTGGGTCAAAAACTCACAGTACAGCTCAATGTGACTCATTTTTGTATCGAACCATCCATAGGCCTGTTCTAGGGATTTATTCACAATATATACTTATCTAAAAAGAAAAGAAATTCAACATGACACAAATATAAAAAAATCATTAAATTCTGTGGAATGGCGTCTGAGTGTGTGCTGCCGCATTATTAAGGGGATGAAAGAGCGAAGCATGCGAGGGAAGCAAACAAAGCATACGACTCAGACGAAACATATATATGAAGATATTATAGTAAAAATACGACATACAATACAAATGAATCATTGGGAAAGTGATTATCCCAAGTGATTTTTCTATGCGATAAATACGGGTATGAGATCTGCTATGCGCGTGACATCCTGCAACGACAACCCGTTGGGTTATACATACTCTTGGATCGACACTACAATGATTTTACTCAACCAAACACAACAAATTTTTTTAATAAAAAAGTAGGCAATGGGTATTACTATTCAGTTGAATTGAATAGCGCCGCCCGGTTTCGATCCGGGGACATCAGGGTTATGAGCCCTGCGCGCTTCCACTGCGCCACGGCGCTCACTTTGAGTAAAATTGTTGGTTGCTAGATTATGACTTATTGGTAATACTAATTTGACATTCATCTTGCTATAACAGTTAAAGCAGATAAGATAAGCACAAACTTTTGAAATTGAAAACTGATGTATTATAGCATCTTTAATCATACATTACAGTCCTGAAATTATCATTTTACACTTTTCATTACATTCTTGTATATTACATTATCAACAACGTGCTTTCCAATTATTTTCCTCTTGGTTCAATCATCAATGCTACTTACTTGCTCGAGCATGGTTATTATGACATATTACTCATAATACTGCTCCATAAACCTTAGGCCGTTAACACTCTCTAATGAAAACAAAAAGCTTAAATACTGGTTAGAATAGCTTAAATTGATACAGAGTAAAAATGGGTACACTGTTTTTACACCGATCATTTCTCACTGAATCCCTTTCCATTAAAAACTGCTGGAGGGGTTGGAACAGCTGCCTCTCCATTGGAGCTCTGAATACTTGGAGGAGATAATTCGATCACCCTACTTTGAAGAGCCAATGTATAGTCTCTTAATTGCATATTTTCGTTTCTCAAGTCTTCTATTTGTTGCTTTAAATGATCAACTTCATTGGCCTTCAATTCCAAATCTTTGATGTACTTTTCCTTACGCTGCCTAAAAGCTCTTTGAGCCTTTCTGTTCTGCATTGCACGTTTCGTTCCGCTCAAGGGTTTGTTGATGCCATTTGCTGAGTTGCGCAAGTCTCCCAAGGCACGTTGCTCGTCCATATCAAGGGACTTTTTGTCATCATCAAGATCATCGTCATCTTCATCTTCATCGTGAAGATGGTCTCTTTTCTGAGCAACTACAGCTGCTGCGGCGATCCCATCAACTACACTTGAGGGGAACGCGTCTTGTGCGTCGTGATCTTCTCTTGCAAATGAAGGGTCAAACTTATCCTCCCCATCCCTTACCCCCCCATTCTGTGTCTGAGCACTTGCTTGCTGGTGAGCTTGTTGTTGCGCTTGCTGTGCATGTGCTTGTTGTGCATGCAACTGTTGTTGGAGATGGCTATCTCCTTTTTCGTTCCAAGAGTTAAATGTATTCATGACTTTTAGGTAATTGATGACAAATTGTTTGAATGTTGAAAATTTAAGAAAAAATGGGATCACCCACGCGCCTTCGCTTGAGGGCACGAAACAGTTAAAAGATATGCCTATATATGCATTTCCCAAGTGTCTAGCAAACTTCAAGGGTTTAGCTTGTTTTCTACTTGTAATCCATTTTTTTTCCTGCAATTTCAATTTGCTTCTTTCTTTTGTTATTTTCATATATAATTGGCCATAAACTTATTGAAAAGCCAAAAAAAATTCAATCCCTGATAATTATAGTTATTTTCAGGTTATAATTTTCATCCATAGTAAAAGTAGAAACTCCTTCATTAGAATACAATTACCAAAGCTAGAATCGCCCCTGCAAAATAGGCCTTCCAAAGTTCAATAGAGGGTGCCCGAACCTTGTTGGGTTCAGTGTACACTATAACCCGCATTGAAAAAATGGTTCATGAAGAATTACTAATTAAACGGTGGTAAATCAAAGAAAAGTTAGGACATAATTTTAAGGTAAGAATATGATATACTTTTGCCGCAAATATATCCCCTTTACATGTTAAAATAAGGTTGGAGTACTAGTTTGAAGATTTCATCGTTTTACAAGGACTATCTAAGATCCCTCTTATTATTTCTTTTTTAGTTATCACATTAAGCAATCATCGGCCAAGAATTTAGAAGATATAACCTGTAATTATAGCTTCAGGCACTGATATTTCAAGCTCTAGATCTAGTATTCTTTGCATGTTTTTTACTAGCTAGTTACCCACTCACTATTTTTCATTAGCTAGTTACTCACTCACTATTTTTCACTCACTATTGAACATTTCGTTTATCGCTCGCGCAGCATAAATCGATATGACATCGCTATCTCATCCACAGACGCCATCTGCATCACTGCCGTTGATTAATGGTCAAAGGAAAACATCAAACTTTTTCCCCAAAAAGCTTCCAGCACATTCGCCTAGCTTCACGTCGAACCAAGCACCATATATCACACCCTCCCAGGAGGCCGCAAAACCAAGACACAACAGTTCTCCCTTGATCGGTTCCCTCAACAAAACACCACTCAAAATTTCGAAGCTCTTTGATGATTGGGATGCTGGTTTCAAGAACTTTAACTTTGGAAAAACATTATCTCCTCCGCCTGACGACAGGATGCGTTTATTGATGAGTCCGATGGTAGAGACATCAAAGGGATTCGCAAATATGGCTTCCAACGAGTCAACTTCGGTTGATCCAAAAGATGGCTTTTTAAATAAGTTGACTGACGATGAAAGCCCGGACTTTTTACAAGACATGACAGGACTTAGAGAGAACTTGGTAATTTTTGCGGGTAGCTTCGAGGATCGTTCTTTCAAGAGCTTTAGGGTCCCAACAAAAAGTCTAACCGAATCAAGCATTCCAGAGAGTTTCGGTGATATGGGAAGTGCGAAGACTCCGACAAAAGACCTACTGAAATCATTCACGTCTCGTAATGGCTCTAGCTTTACCGAAACAGGAGTTCATGAGAACGGGGTTCAGCTTACCCCTGCTAATTTATCCCGTAAATTTACACCAGTAGAAAGAAATTCCCCTGGGTGGGAAGTTCAGATGGATTTTAAGAGTAAGGAGCTGACGAGAGACACTAAGAACCGCGAAGCGAAGCTTAGAAACGTCACACCTCGTCAAAAGTCTTATATCTTTGAAACAGATTCAAATTCTCCGGGAAAAGAGAAACACAGAGATTTAGTAAAGAAAAACATCAATGATACACGAGGCCTTAACTTCACTCCAATATCAGTTCGAGATGTCAATTCTTCGGCCCATGAATCAAGTATTATAGACTTGAATCGACTCTCTGAATTGGATATTCGTGAGTCTCCTTCATGGGGAATGACAAGTGATATTCCTCCATTATCTTATCCCAAAGCTCGTAGGTCATTAGAGCCTCAAGAATTTTCAGGCCGTGAGGCCCCAGCGAGAATCTCTTCTACAAATAGCGAACCGAAGCAGCTTAACTTTGGTTTTGAAAATTTTGGACCTACTTACAGGGGTTCTTCAACCCATGCTAAAGCATTTGGAAGATCTTTCGGCTCAGGTGAATCATCTTCTTCCCATGGCTCTGGATCGGGTGTGTTTAGTGATGCAGATGAATCGAAATTAAATAACCCAGATGATAGTCTCTACGAAGCTGATTACCTAGTTTCTAACTCGGTTTCTGCAAGCGGAATTTTCGATACCACACTGATTTGGAACAGTGGCACCAATAGTACCTCACGACTCGGCTCAGTGGAAGAGCTCATCAATAAAAGTATACAGAACAGCCGTGACAACTTATATACCCAAAGGGTCAACAATCCTTCGTTCGTTCCTGGAGCAACCATACCCAGCAAAAAAGCACACAGCGACTTAAGCGATGCAAAGAAGCCAATAGTAAGACTTCCTGGAGCTAAAGCTTCCATAAGTGCCCATCAAGACGATTTTAGCGAAAGCGTACTTAGATCAAGTGAGTTTAAATCAAAGTATTCCGAAGATTATTGTTCAACTTTCTACAAGCGCAATGGATATGGATACATGTTCATTCGAGAGCCAACAAATGCCCTCAAAGTTAACTCCAAGGGACCAAAGCTGTGGGTACAACTTAACATCAAGTTAGAGAATAGCGCTGTTATGCGCAAACTAAAAGTAGATATCAAGATGCTACCCGTGTGGAAACCAATTAACATGAATGGAGTGGGTCAGAATAGCTTGGGATACCTGAGGAAGAAAGCCAGGAAGAAATCAGGAAGTGCCGACTAGTGAGGACTGCAACAAAAAAAAAAATCTATATCACTGAAAACTGTGCACATCTACAGGAAATTTTTATGACACTTATGGATCTTGGTAAGGAGAAAATGACTACTACGTTTCTTTTACTGCAGAAATTGACTTTACCCGTAAGTACTTTTGGAATTCAAGCATTGAGGTAAAATTCGACGAGGCAATGATGTGAATATCTGAAATCATTTGTGAGGTAACTAAGAAAAATTGAAGATAAAGTGCTAACTTGATTTGAAGTCTACCATTTAACCTTACTGATTTGTACTAAGAATATCAAGATCAATCATATGGTGATGATTAGTGAATAGCATATCACAAAACATCATATTATAAAAGACATCATGAAGCTGTTGCAGGTCAATAGATTTATGGTGATGAGGAAAATCATTTCCTTTTTTATTAGAATTTGAACCGGATCATGCATCATATTCAAAGAAGTTAAAAGCTTTCAAATTAGTTTATTAATGCCTCCATTTCATGAAAAGTTGGATTTGAAGAGGTTTAAATAATCGGTTTTGAATGTTCTTATTAAGAGAACAGAAATTCAATTGTCCTCATTGATATTATTTAGACTTTTCAAGAATTTACAATTTACAGAAACTTTTTACTTGTTAGCGACTGACTCATATCTCGTTGAATTGAATTGTTGGTTTGCTGCCAAGGATATCTCATCCCAAAGAAATCTGTTTAACGAGCGAACGAACGAGCGAAGCGAGTGAGTGCGTGAGTGAGTGAGTCAGTTTGTCTCACTTGTTCGCTCGTTTGTAAATCCACTATCAAATCCACTATCAAATCCACTATGATACAAGTACTGTTTTCGTACCCCAAAATCTCATGTCACGATAAATTTTATTCAAATAGGGCGTCGAATAGATATAAATGAATCAACTTCTCTTATTTTGGTTGTAGTTAGCACTACCTGTGTTTTAGGTCGTGGAATAATTCATACTGAGGCCGAAAAAATGAGGTAAATTAATTACTACTCTTCTATTGGTCAATCAAGTAAAATCTATTTGACTTGGCCTTCTAACGCTTACAATAACATTATTTAATCAATTCATATTTATACAGAATACGCAATATGTCACCCATATATTCCAATTGGTTTTGTAGAAATTCTCCTAGACACGACACGTTTTATATAGGCCAAAACAACTTGGTAAAAATGGAAAAAAAAAAAAAAATCTACCATAGATGTTTGCACACGCCGTCCGTTCTGCATTGAGAGTCAACACCCGTCCTATTGGTCTTGCTGCAATCAGCAGAGCCACTCCGGTGAGTAGAATGACATACCGTGCACAAATCAGAAACTACTCCGACCACCACGAAGAAACCTTTGAGGAGTTTACTATTAGGTGAGTAGATTGAAAAACTAGTAGCTTAGACATACAATACTAACATATTAGATATGAAAAGGAGTTTGAAGAAGCATATGATTTGTTTGAAGTGCAAAGGATCTTGAACAACTGTTTTTCATACGATTTGGTTCCAGCACCATCAGTGATTGAAAAAGCCTTACAAGCTTGTAGAAGAGTTAACGATTACCCAACTGCAGTTAGAACTTTCGAAGCTTTGAAGCACAAGGTTGAAAACAACTCTCAATACGAAGCTTACTTGGAAGAGTTGAAGGAGATTAGACAAGAGTTGGGAATTGACTTGAAAGAGAGTTTGTATGGTAATTAGTGAATGCAGAGGCTCACATAGTCGACAAAGTAAACCAGCTGAAGTAATTTGTAGACTGAGATATCCGTTCACAAGCTGTCCGACCTGTAGAGTCACTTTTTCGAATAGGGCACAGTAGTGGTAATAAGTCATAACTAACGTAGGACGCTCTGAAAGGAATGTTGCGTGAAAATAGTTCGAGTATCTATTCTACTATCACATTGGTGGAATCACTACACATAGTGTTCTAAATCCCGGGTTAGGAATACAAGGGGGGGCGCTTGAGCAGGTGTTCAATGTGCCCAGGGTATCTATAGGATGGTTATTCAATTATTAATTCTTTACAATTCAATTATCTTGATTTTATCTTGAGAGAAAGCACCTTGAGCTACCAAAATTTCTTGCATTTACTGAACATAAAATCTCCATAATTATGGGATATAAATGTGCAGACGCAAAGCATAATTCATCTTCCAGCTCAATATTAAACTTGTCATCAGGATCTTGCCTTGAAATAGTTTCCCATGTCATTTCTAAACTAATAAGCTGTAACAGTATAAAAGATTAATTAATGATAATGATTACTCAATTGGTTTTCCTTATAAAAATGTGCCTATATGATATTAGGCTCAAAATCAACTAAAGGTAGTAAAATAATTTTATATTTTTAGATGAAGTGATTGATAGTAGAATTCCAATTGATGGCTATATGTCAGGAATAATTCAAAATGTAATATAGACTGTTGAACCAATATCATTTCTAATAAGTGAAGAAAATGAGATATTTGTAATACTGTCACCAAAATGATAAATGAGTACTAAACAATACATTTTTTCCACCGAAATTGAACTTAACATAATAACATTGCCTTCTTACACCAATTGGAATATATATCTACCTTAAATGTAACAGTAACTAGTTATTGAAAATAGTAAAACATTACTTTGTAGTTAAATATTCAAAAAATTTTCCTTCCTCACCATTAAGTATTTAATTATTCCCGGGAACAGGTATTGTACGCAAATTTGGGTTAACATGAGTAAGAGTCAAGATGCCAAAAAAATTGGTCCCTAGCAGGATCGAACTGCTGATCTTGGCGTTATTAGCACCACGCCTTAACCAACTGGGCCAAGGGACCTCAGACTGTGCTATTAGATGGCAGGACGCTGAATTGGATGCAGGATAGCAGGGCTCCGAAGTGTGTTAAGTCGTGGGATGATTGATTCCGTGAGGAGTCAAGACCGAGAAGGGAACGCATGGAAGTGATAGATACTTGGTGTACTATCAGTGGTACTCCTGGACAAGGTCCAGTTGATTTATGCTTCCAGCTGTACTCCTGGCTCGTTAGTCGAGGTCCAGTTGGGTTGGGTTCCAAGTGTACTCCTGGCTGGTTAGTCGAGGACCGGTTGAGTTAGGTTCTCGGAAGAACTCCCGGCTCGTTGGTCGAGGTCCGGTTGATGTTGAGTTCCCAAGAGGTATTCCTGGCTTGTTAGTCAAGGTCCAGTCGAGTTAATTACTTACACACGTTGTTACGACTGATGTGTCGTATGATGCAAGGTAATGCCAATGGGCGGAGAACTTCATTAGTAATAGCATTAGGTCGCTATTAGGAGTAAGTTGCTATTGCATGAGTTTTAAGGGAGCCTGTATCAGTAGTTGGGAAGGATAGACTATAAAAGATAGTCGTATTCCCAATGGAAAGAGTAGCCCAGTTTAGACTAAGAATGGGAATAATAAGATTAGTGGGAATCATTATGTAAGTATAAGTAAAGGAATAAAATGAGATATTGAGTATTCTATAGAGAATACTCCCGGGGATATATATATGCCACCTAGGGAAAATGGGCGTATTATATAACATACAGTTGGTGGTTCTCGACCTTTAATGTGTGTATAGGCCGGGTATCCGATTGGGATCTGGCTGAAGGAGCTCTAGTCCTCCTTGCAGCTACCTCGGAGCCGAAGTAACTTGGGAAACGGCAGTGTAGAGTCTAGCCCATAACGGAAGTATGCGGTCGATAGACAGGGGTTTCGGTTGGCAAAGGGGTTAAGAGGAGAGCGGGACAAGTAGGAATGGGACTCGTCAGATACCACACGGGTATGTGTACTCCGTAGAGTTATTACCTAGACGAATGAGTGACTTGGGACTATATAAGGAGGTCGAAGTCCCGAGTTGTAGGATGAACTTATCTTAGGAACATCCCGAGATCTTAAGGAACAAGGAACTGGATCATAGGAGATTAGGAACTGATTGGTATGTATCTTAGTTAGGTTCATATTTTCAGCGACGAAGCTTGCTATATCTTAGGAAGTATCATTCGTATGGGAATGTTGGATATTTGTTTAAGTTAGAGGGGCCGTGGTCTTGGAAGAGCGACCTGCGTTAGGTCGGTTTTAGTGGAATCAAATATTCTCTGCCTTGGGGACAAATTGTACAAAGAGCAGACTTTGTGCAGGATCGAAATCTGAACCAAGGGGTGTGTATGGGGTTTCAAAGTACGGGTGTAGTGTTACACACGGGCCTGATCCGGTAACATTACAGGGGCATGGCTGAGGATTGGTGACTATATAAGATTTCATATTTCAGACTGAATAAGAGGAGCAAGGAGGTTTAGGGGTTATAACAAGTGTGAACTAATAAAGAGTAAGTATTTTAAAGTCAAAGAATACTTAAGAGATCCGGATAGAACACGCAAACTAAGCACATTATATAATAACAAATTTTTTATAACTCCTCAAGTCTACTGAGCATCAATGAGTTATTGTCCCCTTTCTTTTAGTTACTATTAGTTCGAGCAACGAGCGAAGCGAGTGCGAGTTGTGAGTGCGAGTGCGAAGTGAGTGAGAGTGCGAATTGTGATCGCAATTAATTTCACAATTGGTTTCCTATGAGTTCTATCCAACTCAATACCCAATTGTAATAATAGCTTGTATCAATGTTCCGAAAAATCCATTGACTTATATAATATGCCTGATTTGCTTTTTATATCCATATTTCTGAAGTATTCTCTCTCTAGGATACTTCATGTACTTACTATCTATTAATCTTAACTTACACCTATTCCAACAATGCCCACTAAACTCCTTATTCACATTCTTAGTCTAAACTAAATTACTCTAATCTGAGGGAATTACGACTATCTTATATAGTCCGTCCTTCCCCTCAGCACGGATCTCCAAGGTGCCCGCTTGGCCCCCAATCTATTCCAACAAGAGTTGGCTCCCTCACAGCTTGTCTCACGAGCTAGGGACGACACCGTGACTCTACCAGCGAGTCACCCACTTAACTGGACTTCGCCTAACGAGCCAAAAGTGCCATCGAGACCTAACTCTTGCGGATAGTGCACCAAGTACTTTCACTTCAGGAGCTATTCGCTCGGTCCCCATTCCACATACAAGCCCCACAGTTTACGCCAGCCTCCCGCCAGTGCAGGATTCCAGCCTTTATAAAACAGCAAAATAATGATATTAGGTACGATAAAATAATATGGCTCAACACATAGTCATGGATTTATGTGTAGCTAACGAGCTCGTGGAACATTAAAAGTTTAAAGTATTCTGTTAGAAGAGAAGTAAAATGAGGCCAAGCCCGCTGATGCTTAAATTGTGTCTAAAATTCATTCTGACACATGTGTACGAGTAAGTCATCAATGAGAAGACCTTAATAAAATATGCTTTGTTCTGGTTCAGCAAAATCTGTCAAGTAGGCCACATATTTAACGAGAACAAAACAGTCGCAAGTTTAATTCCTTCAAAGGGAGCTTATTTCAGTAAGAAGGCTTTTTGGAATGGACGAATAACATTACATATATTTTAAGTTTACATGTAACTAGAATTTCGTAAGCTATTTTTAATCGTAGACCTGACTTTTAACCTAATAATTCAATTTAAAGGTTATTCAACGTATTCAGCTCTTAAATACCTTTCAAACCAACTAATAGTTTTATCAATAATATTTTACCATTAACATAAACGTGGAGGGGTAATCTAGGCGACAACTAATCCATCTGAAATGGGCTATAGTTCTAAAATATTCACCAGGAGATTTGCAAATTGGAAGAGGAAATATGTGCATTTAGACCAAAACCTAGAGAAGAAAATGCAACTGTTTCCTTTTCATAGATCATTAGCGCAACTTTTACACAATATTCGCTAATCGCGAAAACCATCATGGGAATATACGTACCGCCCGAAGGGGACGACAACAAAACTAAAAAAGAATCTAAATTGGATCCCAACAAGAATATCATCCCACGCAATCCCTCTTTAGGACTTATATGGGGCCCCTTGATGCCCGCAAGCGACTTCAAAATTGGCGTTGGGTTGGCAATTGGTGCGCAGTTTGCATTGGGAACATATATCTTCACCCGAGGTCGCCTAAAGTTGAGAGCACCCGGAAGACCTCTTACAAGGATTGCTAAGTCTATTTTACCATTGCTTACTGGATCGGGACTAATTTTTGGTTGTGGATTGGACTTGATGCGAGTAGTGATACCAATGGATCCATGGGAACAAGAAGCAAAGAAATACCGAGCCTTAGCCGAAGCTAACGGGCACCAGCCATCCAAATGGTTTGGGGCCTTCAACTTCTACACACCTATAAGCATTAGTGAATGGAGCAAAGAATCAAGAGTGTATATGGAAGAAATTTCTGAGTCGGAAGATGCCCTAGAGATGTTCCCACAATCGGACTTGGTTTCCAAAATGAATGCAAATGGCAGAATGCTGGAGATCCATACAACACTCGTATCTGCAAATGCAAACCGAAGTCGCGAGCTTAGAAACGGTGATCTTAAGAACGTCAATGAATTGAACAAGGCCGAGCGTATCGACTTGGTATTGGAGGGTAAATCTGAGCTTGTTAATCCAAAATTCTTAAAAGCTCCAATTACGTTAGGAAATCATAATGTGGAAACCGATGAAGAGTTCGAGCTTGTGTGGCGCAGTTTTGAACCATGGCATGACTTGAGAGAAGATATTGATCAAGAAATTCGGTTGGTTCCTTGGACGCTGTCGAGTGTCGAGTAATGATTGGGAGGATCTGCCTTGAAGAAACAAAAAATATATTTACAACTTATAAGAAATAATTTGAAAACTTTGAAAAGCCTTGTCGTAATTCACATCTTCACGGAAAGTTTTCGAACTAGCTGTGTTGAAACAGTGCCCCAATAGTAAAAAATGTTTCCGATTATCTTGAAGGCTCGTTTCTCAGGTTTGGTATACACAGGCCCGAAGTTAGAAGTCCAGCTTTTCTTTCAATGTTACATATCTTTATCCCCAAAGGTTAAACTTATATACTTGATTCAATAACAAGGATAGTCACTGGCATTTTTTTTCAAGTAAACTTTACAGCTCTTTGAACATACTAAATTTATATTAAATTTTTCATCATTCTATGTACTCAATTATATTGAAATAAAACCGAATAGCGTTTTTGGTTGCGTATCATATTGAGTCATGACACAGTAAAATAGCATCGGGAAAGACACCCCTTTAGCTATTCACAATATTGAATACTCAACACTAAATGCTCAACTAGTTAACTCTTCGATCAATTTCCCATCAATAAATTTCCCCCCTGTATCGCCCAATTTACCCTTTGCTAACTTTTCTAGATGTGATCTCCACAATAAATCAGCAGGATCTTGATCAGGCTCAACCCATTCAAAACCATCTCCTCCAGACATCCAATAAGCTTGCATCCGCAAGTCATCCAAATTATCTCTTGCTTTTAAAAGCCTTACTTTGGATCCTCCGTTGGAGGCTTCTGGCTGATATTTATTCTCAATAATATTATCATTAACTCTTGTCAATTCTGCCAATAGTTGTGGGGTCAGTTCACCTCGGTTTAACGTTCTATCCAGTTCCAATATTTTGGAGCAGAATAAAAGTTCATCTGAATGCCTAAACCAATGAGTGTAAAATGTTCCTTGCTGCCATGTCAAAAAATCACCACCAGACAGAATCACTTGACGCCCTAATCGTACTGCAGCAACAAAAAAACTTGAGTTAATCAAGTAGGTGACAACCATTGAGTTTATTGAACTCAAGTGCCTCCATTTGTCGCTCAATTCGAAGACCTCAATTATTCCATTCATCCCCAATTTGCTCAACCCGGTGATGGCCACAGATGTTGCCACGAGTTGGAACACTCCACGACGCAAAATGCTTTGCTTTTTAGAAATATACCTTGGGTGGGCTACTGTTTCATCAGTCAACAATATTGCATTTTCAAAGTCAGCATCGTAAAGAGCACTTCTCAATGCAATGAGCGATGTATCTTTTGAAATGACCCCTTCGTTGCGCTCATAAAAATGCTTGATGACGCACAAATTTATCGCTGCTGGTAGTCTTAGAAGAAATATTTCTTTGAGAAGACTCTCTGGGAACTCAAAATTTTGTTCGAAGATGGTATCCACAACTTTCTTATACTCGTTGAGGATACGCTCACTTGTATCGTTTATTGCATGGGTTTTTAAATGTATTTCGTTGGCCGTTCGGAAAATTGGAACTATACTCTCTTTATTAATCCCTTTCTTGATCTGAGATCTGAGTTCTTGTGTAGTTGATGCATATGAGAAGCTTCTAATGAAACGAAGCATCAAGAATGCGTAGATGATTTTGCATTTTGGCTTTTGCGCGAGGTGTCAGCTGCGTACTTTGTGACTGCGCACTGAGTACCTAAGAAAATTCTTGAAACATTCCGAACATTGAGTTTAACTCAAGTGGTCCGTATGCGTCTCAGATTATGGAGTGACTTCATAAGTCCCAAACTTAATATTGATTGCGTGCAATATTAAATTGCAGCAAAATGCAATACTTTCCTACATAAAATCGAATAACAATATAATCCCTGTAAAGTCTATTGCTTTACCCTATAAAAGATCCTCGGTTCCAATCCATTTATCATCATAAGAGCTCGCTTAATTTAATACAACACTATCATAGGCCTAAATTAAATTGTAAGCAAGAGCACCTAAGACAAAATACTTGAGGTCAATTTTAATGTCAGGTGCACCAGCCGAAGAGCCTCTCGCTGCTGCTTGTGCTAAAACAGGAGAATTACTACGCGATTGAACAATCCTGGAGGTAATAAAAGACAAAGTCCTTGTATTTGGATCTCCGTTAGGATTTCCCAAAGGTGCTATTGGTGCATTAGTTGTTGGTGGTGGTGGGGGTGGTGGACCTTGTGGTGCTCCTCCACCCCCAGCAGCACCACCAAGAGCTCCCCCAGCACCATTTGGTGGAGCTGCTGCGGGTGGGGCTACTGCACCTCCAGCAACTGCAGCAGCTCCTGGATCCGTAGCTCTCGTTGTTGTAGCGGCACCCGTGCCTGTGGTTGCACCCGTTCCAGCAGCGGCACCTGCGCCTGTGGTGGCTCTAGTTGTTGTAGCTGCTGCTGCACCAGCTCTAGTTGTAGTTGGAGCAGTCGTGGCACCTCCAGCACCAGCGGGAGCACCAGCGGGAGCAGCAGCAGGAGCAGGAGCACCAGCAGCAGGAGCACCAGCAGCAGGAGCACCAGCAGCAGGAGCACCAGCAGCAGGAGCAGCAGGAGCAGGAGCAGGAGCACCAGCAGGAGCAGGAGCAGGAGCACCAGCAGGAGCAGGAGCAGGAGCAGGAGCACCAGCAGGAGCAGCAGCAGGAGCAGGAGCAGCAGCAGGAGCAGGAGCAGGAGCAGGAGCAGGAGCAGGAGCAGGAGCAGGAGCAGGAGCAGCAGCAGGAGCAGGAGCAGGAGGGTCAACTGCAAGTACCCCAATTGAATAGACCGCAGTTAACACGACATGATGATACTTCATTGCGATCTGAATTTGTTTTGATGCGAAGTATCGGAAATCAATATAAATATACCGGGACGCAGGCTCAATATAGCAGCTTGCAGTCTTCAAGACACCTCTTGATACTGTCCAAGATATAAGAGTAATTTCTAGAGAGAAAACATGAAACAAAATAGCCTAAGGGCTACATTGATTTCTGTGAAGATTTTATTTTACAGTTCAGCTTTCATATTTTATGTGCTCGTTCGTTCGCTCACTTAACTATCCTTAACAATACCATATTTTTATTGCTCACGTCATCATTGACAAGCGTGTCAATCTACAAACTTCAGGTTAAAAGTACTTGTATAGAACACGTTGATACAATTATCTTGAACTGATAGTGCCATATTCAGCTCGCGGGACTTTCATAGCAAACCCATATCACTGGTTTATATATCTCATAGATATATAACACACGAAGCGATACTATTAGCACTAAAGTGGTACTTTCTACACGCGGCCTAAGGAATAAGGAGTAATACAAGAGATTTAATTAGATGAGCAAACGTATACAATAATAGTAGCAAGTAGTGTTCGTATCGTGGGCCAAATATTGCATGAGTATAGTTGAAAACTTGATGCTTGATTTGATGCCGCCCCCAGCGTCGAAGGGGGGCGAGAATTATCTCTGAAGAAGTATTTGTTTTGAATTAACTTAAGACTTGAGCTTTGAACAACAGCGTTCGTCTTAGAAGATTCTACAAGTTCTTGTTCAAGTACTTACGCAGAATACATTACTCGGCCCAGGTAACAATTTTCAAAATTGAATAAAGACACTATTTTGAATCCAATTGAGCTAAGTAAGACTTGAAATGGAGTGCTCTATTCTTTTCACGGTTGTTTTTAGGCCAATAACGACCATTTCCTTCGGTTTCCTTCTTTACGTTGAAGCATCGGCTAGATTATTGCCATTCCTAAGGTTAAAGACCCAGACTCATACCAGTATCAACGTAATCGGCACCACCTTTTTTACTACTATCTGCTTGTCTATTTCAACAGTATTCTTGAAAAAATCTTTTAACTAGCTCAGATGGCGCTACAGCTAATCTCTCTTGAGATCTTTTGATGATGGCACACCAAACACAAGCAGGCAATTATGAGTCCAAGGGGTTGTTCAAACTAGGGGCAACTTCGAAACCATATTTAATTATTCCAGCTTTATCATTTTCACTGTATTCGTTTGGAAAGTGGTCATATTAGACATATGAGAAAACAGTCTGCTAGCAGTACAAGTAAGCAAAGGATTATAAGAACCACTTTTTTTAGGAAAAAGGAGCTCAAATTTTTAACATCAAAATCAAAGAATGCGGGCATTAAAGTAAAATTTATATTAACGAACCTTTTTTGACATGGAACGAAAGGAAATGCAGACCCTTGACCTTGCGAAAACAATTTTAATTCACATTTTGTCACAGTTCTGTCCGGCCAACTTTGATTTGTATAGTCAGAATTATTATAAGCAAATATAACAACATGAGCACTTTCAGGTCTTATTAAAAGTTATAATGGGATATTTTGAGCATCTTCACTCTCATTCACCAAGTAAAGACCCAGGTTTCTTTTGATAGATCCCAGATTTCCAGAAATCTCACTACTAGAAGGATTGGGTTATACAGTGCGATTTTGTCTCTGTGCTCGGACAATTTGTTCAATTAAGCAGTGTAAATGCCTTTGATTGCTTTTAGCAAAGAAGATATGTCAAGTTGCACAAAAATTGTGTTGAAAAATGATGAAGAGTAACCCAGTACGAAACTTGCATTGTCGAATCCACCAACAAATTTTTCATCTTTTTAGGAACCCATTCAGTAACGCGTTTACGATCCTATTTCGAATGTATAGTTTAAATTAATGTTTGAAGATCCAGGAGCTCTTCTGTCTTCAATCACAGTTGAAGAAGGAATTTTATGCAGTTTTGAAGGCTCAAATTCTTGGATACTTCACCAAATTCTGCGCCAAAATATTTATGTTATGGGAAACATATATGAGAAAGAGCACGAGACAAAAAGTCGACGAAACTAGCTTTGAAACAAGCATTACGTTTATCATCCACGGTATTGGAAATGTCCTTGTAAAAATGAGATAGTCTTGATAATATTAAGCCCAAAATATTGAAGAAATGAAGCCTCAAATGCCTTATTTGAGGGGTCTGTACCGACATTCTCTATTGGTTCAAAAGTGTTTAGTACAGTGGTTCCAACTAGTCGACACCCTCGAAACAATCTTCTTGAATACAATGCTTTTTGTAGAATACCACCTAATCTATTCTCTTTTGTCCCACTTGTTCTCTCATCTAGTGCCAGCAACTTGCCCACTCCACCAAGATTGCACAAAATTCACCACCACCGAATGCAATTCCAATTTTAATAGATTTGTCAAGACGATTAGTAAATTTTTGAACATCCAAATCATTCATGTTGACCTTTTCCAAGAAGGATATTAAGTTTTAATCAGCGAATTTATTACGCTCCAAAATCCAATTGACCTAGCTTTTTAATATACTATCTTTGGAATCTCTTGTGAGGCTTTGAAAATCTGGTGGTGCATAAAATGGGCCCGAAGCGTACCCATTATTTGAAGACCAGTAAATGATATAGTTTGCAAGCAAAATCAAAGTAAGAAACCTCATAGTTCATTAAATTCGATGAAAACATCATGCTAGATTGTATTTATATATTTTGCATTTTGTGCAGCAATGCGTAGTAATGTAGATTATTATAATATTGTCAATTGTTAATCACTACTTCCAAGGATTATTAGCTACACAAGTGAAGTTGACCGCAGTGCTCACTTGTATATCCTGAGATTAAATTGATAACTATTTTATCTTGTCAAGGGAGCGAAAGTGGTGTTACTAAGACAATATGAAACTCACTTTCTCTTCTTCTTGCGTTTCTCCATCTTTGGAGCACAATCTGGGCAATACCAAATTTCATCATCTTTTGGCGGTGATGTTATACCTACACAGCTCCAATGAAACCACTCAAATTTACAATCATCATTGTCGCATCCAATCATTTCACCAAATGATACTCTCTGGCAGATACAATATAAGTTATTGTCTGCGTCTTCCGATGCATTGTTTGGAATACCGTCGAGTTGGTTTTCAGATGATGCGATACTAAGGTTCATGTTTACCCCCGTTACTCCAAAGTCACCTCCATCGTAGGCATCCAGATCATGATCATCATCCAATTTGGATCTTTTACGGGAGTTGAGTGAACCTTCCCCTGATGAATTCAATGTTGAAGTGGCTCCGGGGGTATTACCACGAATATTTATAGTAAGTCTGCGTTTATGACTTCTTTTTACATCAGCTACTGGTGTATTCACGGATGTATGTCTCGGAGTCAGCGAGCCCGAATAGTCAGCAAATGAATCTTGACGATTATTAGAAAAATTTGTCTCACTTTTGTCATCCTCCCAAATATTATCAACAGGAGGGAGCAATTCATCTCTTTCCAATTTAGCAATATCTGTTTCAAAATGACTTAAGTATTTAGACACAAGAAATACTGCTGTATTTGAAAGAAGTATCTTTTCTTTCTGGAGTTTTATGGTAGCTCCCATCTCTTCGTCGATCTTTTGGTTAAGCTGTTGCTCTTTAGGATGCTTCATGATGGTTCCATTGGTACGTATGAATTTGTGTAGTTGATTGTCTTTTGCTTGGTAACGTTTACGAGCCTCCATAATCTGAATGTCTTTATTCTTGATCTCTTCAAGAAGATGCATCACCTCCAAAGGGAGGTTTGCAAGATCTTGTGTGTATTTCTCTAAAACTGTAGATGTATCCATTCGTTTTTTCCCCCCAAACTTTCAACTTCTTATGATGCGAAAGGACTTGACAGGTATAGAGATGAAAAATTAAAAGCGACATGCTAGGAGCTTATTTAAACAGAAAATTCTATTTAAAAGCTAAGTAGCCACCATAGCCAGTGGAGTAGGCGCTGAAGAACAAATTTGTATTTCGAGAGAAACACATAACACATTGAAATCTCGCAATCACGTAAAATCACGTTAAAACAAATGGCAGACATACCAGATACAATTACCACTTGCCTAGTGAAGTGGAAAGAAGAGAAAATTAACCAAAAATTACATTCTAAGAAAGGTGACCTCCAGCTAAGTTATTACAGTCTCTTAAGCTAGCAAGAGTTATTGTTTTTGCCAATATTCGCTGTTGCTAATACAATACACTCAAAATAATAGGATAATATTTATTCTTTCTATATCGCCAATTTACACTCAAATTACCTTCTACTGCCAGTAATTTTGCCCTAATTAAGTGGTCAGATATTGTGTCCTTTTTTCCAATAAGAAATGGGGAATCTGACTCTATATCTGAATACATAAACTAAGAGCTAAATCTGGTTTTTAAGTAGAATTGTCTTTTTAGATTTCCCACTATTTGCCTTTTATATTAATTATTTCTTGATAACAAATATTTACCTAAAATTCAGAGAACTTTGCTAAAGATAATAAACTTAAAAGGCCATGGTGAGCTTGCTCACTGATAAGACTGTTTAAGCTTTCGTAATGTCCCAACCTTTCCTAATTCCTGTAAGTTAGATATAAACAACGTCCCCTCAATTATAATAAGAGAATTAATTAATATTTCTCCCACTACTGAGCTATTAACTTAAATACCGATTGCCCTAACCGCCAGTTAATAAATTCAAGAGTTTACCGTTAGTGTCAACACAATTGATGATTTGTAGACTTCTTGGCAGACAGTTACTTTTTTGAATAAACACAGTTGAATAATGCATCGTAACTAGTACTGGTTATTTGAACCATCATTGCTGAAAAAACTGCGTTAGGCCTACCTTTATTTTAGATAGTGTGCTGTTAGAAAAGATTGTGTATGTCGGTTTTTCTTATAACAAATATTGGGCCCAAGATCACGCGTGGATCGAATATACAAATTATCAACAGCAAGAATGAGTTTTGTTGAGGCAAGATCAAAATTAGCGAATCTAACTAATGAAAGATACGATTTACAATATAAATTGGGGCAGTATTATTCGAAAGACAATAACTTCACATCTGATGATGTCAAATCTGATGATATCACCGAAACTAAAGATTTATGCAAGAGAATGTCAGAAACTTTTGCCTTAACTGAAGAATTAAGTCTAAAGCTTGCCTTCACAAAAGCAAATACAAAGTTTAAATTTGATGGGCTGGATGAAGAAAGACCATTTTCCTCTGCAGTGGCTTTACAAGCAAAGCTAAAGGCTAAACTTCTTATCATAGAAGATTTAAAAGGAATCAGGGTGCCACCATCCCATACAAAAAGTAATATCAAACTTGTTTCAAATATTGATCCTTTTATGTACCAAAAGAAGTACAACAGTGTTGCAAAACGTTTACGTCTTTTGAGACTAGAAATCGAAAACCAAGTACACTCTATGCCACTCCTCTCTCCTAGTGGCTTCGAGTAATGTCACCATAAGCTCCAAGATTCCCAAGATATTGCTCTATAAAGCACTAACATCATTTATAAAGCGATTATTGTTAATGTTTAGTATGGATTTCATGAGTGTCTGCTTATATCTAATGCTTCTTCAACGCGACGAAATTGAGTGCATTGAGCCAGCAAAGCTCTTCATAAATTTCATGTTCTCACGTATTCTGAGATGAGTGTTCGAATAACAATTTGGGAAAGTTACGAAGAGATTTTTACCAAGAGATGGCATTAGCTATCTCTTTCTACTAATTTAAGAAAATAGCTCACTAAAACCTACCATCTCAAATGGTAAATATGCTTCCAATTTGATAGACTTTGTACGGGCCATAAATCAAGAGTATTTTATTGAAAAGTAAATTGATACTTAGTTCACAGAATTTTGCTCATAAGATTTTCAGCTATTTAAGAGGAAGATTAATGCGCGATCAAATATTTCGCAAGTGAGTTGCTAGAAGAGCAAAGGGATGTGAATGGGAAGATTTGTGGTATTTGGTCAATACATCCAGGCCACTAAAGCGATACTTGAATAAGAAATTGGCCGTCAAGTTTGCTGTAAAAAAAACATTAAGTCATTTGATACAATAAACGAAACAAAAGTAACCCCTTATTGTGTACAATCTCTTATTTGTTTTCAGCTACTGTCTATGCAAATATGGACTTTCGAAATCTCGAAAAAGATTCCTCGTGGGTGCTTTGGCCAGTAGAAAATTATCATTTTTTCAAGAGTATCTGATTCAGTTCATCTATACAATCTTTGAGAGAAAAACTTTGGGATGAGATTCAAGAGGATTAGGTTGGAGCAACAATGATATACAAGCTGTTAGGTTGGATGTTAAGCTAACTGGAAAGAAAAGTGATATTGAATTTGTGGTTTTGTAAAAGAAACGAACTGTTTATTTAATAAGCTTCAATAGCCTATTATATGTCCCAAACCCCTAGAGTTGGTACTATGGAATTGGCCCTGCCTAACAAAAGAGAGCTTCACTATTCAATTTGAAATTCTTTGATGCCAATACTGGATATCCAAACAATGTATGGCTTAAATGATTTCGCCCAACAATACCTAAACCAGCCCAAACTGCAACAATCACTGAATACTGGCACTCCTAGAACACCAAAAAAATTATAAAATAATTCAAGCTGACAAAGGTTGTATCAACTGGAATTAAAGATGGAAGAAGTTGGGGGTTCATTTAACGTGAAAATGAATTTCACTAACTCATTCACTCGTTGGCTCACCCACGCACACACACACTCTCACACACACTCACTCGCTTTGTTAATGCGTTGGCTGCGAAAAGTATTATCAGGCAGTCATTACGAGTGATTGCAAAAACATAAAAACTGACTTTATGAGTAAGGAATATTGATTAGGTCTGTTATTACCTTGACTCTTGAATATTTGGCTCAACCTCTAAAGACCCATACCGCAGTAATATCGGATCTTGGCTATACATCAACTCTTAACAGCCCAACTTACCCAAAATGTAGAGCTCTACTTTTCATTGGAATCGCAATAGATGATTCATAGAAGTATTCCCTAGCGAATTCTTTTAATTTGAAATTTCAATGAAATCAATACTAACTTTCCTGATCTGAGTATGATTTATATGATTTCACTACTCTTGTGATTTTTATATAGTCTCACAATCAACAGGGCATTGTGCTGCAAAGCATGTTACGAGATTTAAAATGACCGAGAAAAGCCATGAAATGTACAATGACTGAGTAGTGCTACCAGATAGCCATCACTATGGAAAGTTGGGATACAACACAAGAGGCCAAGATTTTTCATCTATGCAAATGGCTATGAGCTATTAGTATTCTTTACAATTACAACACCCAGTTTGACTTCATCTCATTAGCCTACCCTGCAAATTACCTTTGTGCTAAAATTAAACATAATACTTGTAAAGAGGTTAGCCAAGTGGGTGATACCAAAATGATAAAAAGTGTGTTTGAGGCTAAAGTTGACTTTTTTTTGCTGATTTTGTAGACGATGTAATCCTATGTACTCTCTGATTGATTATGTAACTGACTACTTTTTTGTCTCATACCAAATAGCTTAGTCAGAGGTGTATTGTGTAGTGTCCCACCAATACAAACCACAGAATATTATGGAAATCATAGACAGAATCAAATCATAAGAATCATAAAGATTAGTAAGTCTTGACATATTAACATGTTCAAATAAGTTTTCGCTACTCACACATGCGTTTGTTCGTTTGTTCTACATCTCTTTATATTTCATGGTTAGAATTAACCATACAAGAAAGTGCACAAACCACTTTCATACTTCAATCTTAACTCTGTATTATCAATACATTTACGAACATTTCATTGGATTTGGCTGCAAATTTCCATAATTATGATTAGAGACGATACTAGATCCAACTGTACACTACAAAAGACAAGATTATCTTGACCCCAAATACAGTCTATACACTTGTTTGCGTGTTCATGGTGATTTTATGAGTGTTGGTGTTTATAAAAATGTGATTGTGAATGGGTGTGAGTGTGAGTGTGAACATACGAGAGTGAGTGAGTCAGTGAGTGTGAATATATGAGAATGAGTGTGAACATATGAGTGTGAATATGTTCGAAAAATATACAACTGCTAATATATTTCAAATAATACACAAGTGTGAACAAGTATAGTATATAGTAAATCTGCTTCAAAAATGTTTAAACATCGAAACTTATATACATCTGGGTCTCTAGTATGCTCGTTTCTCTCGCTGACTAAACGATAGTTCTCTCTCTCTGACTATTACGAACGAGCGTAGTTCTCTCTAACTATTACAAACGAGCGTAGTTGTCCCTTAGTCTGTAGATCTAATACTTCAGTTTGCAATAATAAAGCTTTATCTCTTCTAAACTAAGATATCCTAATAGGAGCGTATGTTCCTATATATATACGTTCCAGATTGTGACAACGATTTTATTCCTGCATTTTGCAGTGTAGTTGGTTTTCAAGACCACTTTTTAATATACCAAGAAGCATAACTTTTTTCGATTGGAGTAGATCGTTAATTGGATTAACAAACATTAAAGAAAACACTATCGCTATACACAGATTTTACAACCAGGGCACCACTTTGCGGTAATTTAGATTTATATAAGAAAAGATTCACCTTACATGAAGTATAATAAGCAAAGCAACCAGTACCCCAAGTTTTTTATTCAACTACACAATATCGGTATCTATTCGTTTAATAGTTGAAAGAATATTAGTTTATTCTCGGGGCTCTTTGATTTGAACGATCAAAAAAACTGACTTTAAACACTGAGAACTTGCTGATAGACTATTTACTATTGTTAACAAAACATTTCGAATGAGGAAAGATTGCCTTATTAAATCTTCTCACTCTTTTACTCTAGCTACGAAAAGTGTAATCAATACTTCCTTGAGTTTGGCATTTGAAATCTTCACTAAGATCTAGGGATTTATAAATATTTGAATTGAATGTCCGTACAAAAAGGGGGTTTTCCTCCAGAAGATTAATGGTTATTAAATTTGATCCATCTGAAATATTTGTTCTCAGAAAATCATAATCGACATTTTCGACGTCGCCTTAGAGAGCATGGTTGGTGTAGATCTGAGCAATAACCACGAACAGATCGAAAAGACTGATGAAAAAGCGTGTGAATATCTCAAATCTGATAAACCTATAGACATTACTACTGTTTATGAAACCAATGGGGTCAATGAATTTGCTCAGAAGGTCAATGACCTAAATATCAATAGAGATGATCTGAACATTAAGGATAAAAAAAACATACATCGTAAGATTCTGGAGCAAGTTGACCAAGATATTCGAGCAATTTTCATTGATAAAGATGAAATACCTGTCGGATCATTCGATAGGCTTCGAAAACATCTCAGCGAGAGAATTGTATCGGACAAGCTTTACGAAATGTTGCTCAAGGAGCCTGAAGTTTTTTTGTTAAATTTATCCAGAGTACAGACTGATAGCAGCCCGTTTCTTATTAATTTAATCAAAGCTGGAGGTGCAGATCGTAAAGTCATATTCAATCTTCTCACCTCAACAAAGAACATTCTCAGAAGGACAAACAGTGAGAAATTCTTGAAAATATACTATACTTTGATGGTTAACTTTGAATGTTTAAATTTCAACCATTTGAATGTTTTTTTGACATACTTAACACCCGAACATAAAGAATTGATCTCTTTAAGCTTATTGGTGATTATTCATCACTTAAAGTCAGATAAGGCAAAAGGTGGTCAGATTATAAAAGAATTTTTAGAGGTTTTTGAGAATTCTGAGCGCTCAGACTTTCTTAACTACATAAAGATTTTGTCTAGTTTGTATGCTGTGGTTCCCGAGATTATTGAACCCATATACTTGAGCGAGGGCACCAAAAGGCTCATTTCAGAATTTTTAGACTTCACTGGCAAACCAAGTTCCGGAAATTTAGTGGCCCTTTCTCACAACCAGAAAATTGTGACAATTGAAATTTTGAACCTTCTTAATAGTTCTTGTATTACAGAACAAGCACGTACTTTTAACTCCAAGGAATATATTGAGTTGCTTCAAATGGGATCTGCTGCAAAGGGACATGATGACTTGCGTTTATTATCAACCCTCGTAATAATCAAGTTATGGAACTTTGTTGAGTTGCGTGGTGATATTTCTATTGAGTTATTGTATGAGATTTTGACAAGTCACATAAATAGCATTGAATATTTGAATGTGGACGAAAACCTTCTCGAAGGTGATATGAGATCTCATGCAATCGAGGGCCTAGCATATCTCTCACTCAACAATCAAATAAAAAAGTCCATACGATCAGATGAGTCGCTTATAAGGATATTGGTTTCAAATATCACGTCTAATCACGTATACGGAATCCTTTTAATTTTTTCAAATATTTGCAAAATTCCAGATTCCAATGCATCGCAAGATAAGCAGACCATTGGTTATTTGAAATCAATGACATCTCCCAAAGACAAAGAAAAAGACCAAGATGTGTCAGTGATTCATCAATTTAATAAAAAACTTCTAACATCGTACAATATTGTTGATAAATTATCCAAAGTTGCTGTTTTTAAAACTGAAGAAGAAGTGAACGTAATAAGCTTATTTATTATGATAATTTACCTGATTTCACTCAACCAAGGCAAGACAGTCAAACTAGAATTAGTTAAACAAGGTTCTTTAAACATAATCTTAGGCTTTTTGATCAACACGAGTGTAATTAAAAATTCCAGGACCAGGCCAAAAGACAGCAGCGAAACAAGACTTTTAGCACTCAGGTCGCTAGCCAAAATCCTTGTCCAAGTTAACCCATCACTAGCTTTTCATAAATATGACCCCAAGACATGCGTGCCATTTTTGGTCGAATTGTTGGGTCCTGAAGTATCGAGCTATTCGTCTGAAACTGACACGTATTTGGATGAAATGACTCTTTTAGATAAGTTTGAAGCATTGCTAGCGTTCACCAACTTGGCTACAATTGAAAACCCCAAGGACATGAAGAAATACATCGTCTCCAAGACTTTCGCTTATTTGGATCACTTTATTCTCGAGTCAGCATCACCTCAGATCCAGAAGAGCGCGTGGGAGTTGATTGCAAATCTAATTATGGAACCTTCACTTCTTCTAAAATTTTTCAACATTGAGCAATCTAAAAATAAAGAAGAAAATACAAAAAATAAGGAGAATTACAAGCGCTTGCAGCTCTTGATTACGCTCTTACATTCACATGACGAGCTGTTGCAAGTGATATTGGCAAGCTTATTAGTAAATGCAACTTCCGAATTCGATATGATATCAAAGATTCTCGTATCGAATATAGATATAACAGAGCAGTTAATGAAAATAGTCACTGATATTTTCAAATTTCAAACTAATCGGGACTTGCTTTTGAGGTTGAGCTATTTGCTAATGAATTTGGCATATGTAGGCCTAGACTTCGGAAGTGATTTGAGGGACACAATAAAGCGAGTGACTGTTGATAATGAGATTAGGGAGATTTTGAATCATGCGCTTGAGCAGTAAGTTCTGAACCTAGTTTCAAAATATACCTAATATTCTTTAGGGTGATACGGCCTATGCTTGAGAATTCAAATAATTTCGTAAGTTTCTTCAGCCAACTTCTCTCTCAATTATTCCAACATTTGTGTACTTTTTTTACGATTTAATATTTCATATAATTTGTTATGTGTTAGCTGTAAATACCGGTATATTAGTACTTAAGGCTTGCCTGGTTGGGCCAATTGCTGGTTGGTTCAAACTTATTGTAGGTTGGAGATAGTATTCCTGATGCTAGGATTCTAGTGGATAGGGGAGGGGGGTATCTCAGGTATTACTATATGTGGAAACGTGAAGATATAATAGAAATTATCCTATGGGAGTTAAAACAACTCGACCACCAGATGGCAGGACACCCGTCTATTCGGGCGGTCCCTGGGGCCCGAAAGACAATATCAATTAGCCGTACTAATCAAAACAAAAAACACCTTAAATTTCTAAATACCGGAGTTAGCTAACTATATATACTCTAAGGATAAGAGTCATGTGATCTACCTTTTACAGTCGCAATTTGTGTCACAATAACTAACCAGCAAATAGAGGGATCAGTGCCTGTGAATACAGCACTGAGCAATCTCGTGAGAAATTGCAGGTTGAAATCTTAGGCGGGAGCCTGAGATGACAACTGGAATTTTCGGTGACCACATAGCGGCCCGGGGGGTACCCTATGGACACGCCTGTGGCGTAAGTCACCTAATCGCTAGGCATGACTGCACTGGCAGTCATAATTAGCGTAGGAAAGTATGGTAATATGACCTAATATTAGCTATTAACCGTATACCGCTAACAACCAGCTTTATCGTTGAAATTTATTTCGAAGAAATTCACATCTTTCACAGAGATCTAGAAATTAACTTTCAATAAGGTTGCGGATTTTATTTAGCATTTTAACTTCCAATTTTATTTTATAAACACAGTAATTTAAATTTTAGGTATTATAAAGTGGACTGATAATGTGGACTACATCCAACCTACAGTAAAAGCTCATAACTAGTATTATCAAAAGTTAATCATTCTCAGAACAACGGAATCAGTTCCTACTGATTTCTTTAATGAATTGATTGTCTTTTCATTATCCAACTTAACTTTTATGGCCTTGTGCAAATTCGAAAGATAATCTGGATAGGAGGGAGTAGAGTTGACTAGCGATCCATTCAAAGAATCCTCAACGAAAATTTCTCTGAACTCTGCAATCGCGCCATCAATGCCATCACGAATAATTTTGATCCCGACCGATCCAACACTAAGGCCGTTGATTTTCTGGAAAAATTTCACAAGATTTCTCGTTTGTTGAGAAATGTGCGTTGATAACTCGGGCAACTCATCCATCATTGGATCGATTTCGGAAACTTGATCAATATGACCACCGAATAGATCCTTTATTATCATTGGGTTAGCTTTCGCGTTTATATAAACTAGAACATTCAACCCGTTATAGCAAACGTAAACACCCGGCTCAAGGTGTTTCTCAGACAACTCGAGGAATCTTGGGGTCTTGAACAAGCCAGAAACAGGATCAAAAAAACAGTCCTCTTCTTCAATCGAGTGCAACTGCACTAAAGCTGGATAGAGATGATAGATCAATCTTTCAATAGGCATGTTGAGCATCTGATACATATCGAACAAGCGCGTATCAGCGGTGATAGAAGACGACTCTCGAATTGCCTGTGACTTTATGAGTGCCAGCATGTATAATGGAAGATGTTTGAGCAGGTCGGGGAATAAAAGCTGGTTTGAACCTGAGAACGAGTTGTTGCCTAGTTCGTTCATAGCTCTGTACTGAGTAAACACATCGACAAGCTTCAAGTTGATTGATTCACGAAGCTCTTTTAAAGTCTGCTTTCCTACAAAAGACAACGAATCTCTCACCAATGTAGTAACGATAGCACATTCATCTGAAAAAGTAAACACATCTTCTAATCTTTCGCTTACAGCCAAGACCAAATTAATGACCCTTACCTTTCGGATACCAGCTGTGTCAGTATAGAGCAAAGCTGCTTGAAAATGGCAGTCAAGTTTTGTATGTACTTTACCGTCATATTCAAGTAAAACTGTGAATGTCTGGTCAGGATCAAGAATTGGAATTATAGGATCCATTGTTTTCAGTGATGCTTCAGACAATGTACTTGTTGATGTTCCATAATATTGAGTAACTTGTAACCCATTTGAGCATCTTAACTTCAATTGACCTTGATAACCAACTGAATTTGATATTGAGGCTAAAATACGACTGGTAAGCATGCGACCATCTCTGTTAATGTCAAAGTTAGGCCATCTATAAATCGAGCCACCTGTAGTAGAGCTCAAAAATCCTATATTGGACAAGTCAACTGATGTGGGAGACACCACATACACATCCAAGCCAACAGATTTCTCAACACAATCCTTGGCTAAATTCTTGTAGTATTCGTTGTCAGGTAACAAAATCTTCAGCTCTAACAAAGGACTAAAGCTTCTGCCAACGGCATGGTTGTCTTTAAATCTCAAGCTTCCAGGACCCCAAGATGGTAATGCAGAAAGCACAGCAGTAATTTTACCCCCACCTGCCACTTTCGAGAGACACATCATTGCTGTACGAACAGCAGCTGCGAAGCTTGGTTCTGGATCCACAAATGAAACCTCTGAGTCTAATTGCGAAATATAGTTTAGTGCATCATCGATAGCCATACTACTGTCCTCAGGGTCAGCAAAAAGCCCTTGTTCGAATGGAATGAAGGGATCTTCTAAATCCAGTGAAATTACTACCTGCGTAGAGTCAGCTTTAGGTGACAAGTCAAAAAAGTGAATTTTCTTATCAAATGCAATGATTGAGTACCTCATGTCTTTATTATTATGTACGGATACTGCAATAGCATCCGCCACCAATCCTGGTAGATTCTGTCTTCTACTCAGGTCAGTTATATCTATCAAGAATACATGATGCAAAACACTATTATCTTTCTGATCATTGAAATTGTACTCTGAAGGAACAATCAAGTCATAAACTCCTTTATGCAATTCTGGTCTTGAGAATTTGTCGATTCTCTGGTTTTGATTATCAAGGAGAGAGTAATAACTTTGAGGAACAGTATTATTAGTGAATTGACAAATATTACAAGTAAATTTTCCTTGATTGTTGAATTGCATCAGTGGGTTTACGTATGCACGACATCTATTGCATCTAATAGGTCCTGAGTCTTCAAAGTTTTGAGATCGCGTCATGTCGATTACAGGAACAGGCTGTTCATTTGGCAACAATGGCGAAAATGGACGAATCGTAACTGATAGAGGTAATTTTGTCGCTGCTCTAAGATTTTCTGACTCAGGCACGTAGTACATCGATGATCTGATGAACTTGGATGAAGCTGTTCCTTGATCGAAAGAGTGGAACTGTGTGGTTGCGTCTGGCGGTGAAACATTGCTGAAGGTTAAAAATGATACACATTCGCCTGTCGAAGCATCGGGAGTATTGTAAAAACTTTGATTATCGTGTCGATACTCTTGAAGGGATAATGCTGATGCTTGTGCTGGTGCCTGTGCTACTGTTGATGATGATGACTGAAGTAAGGATGCTTGATCATATAAATTGGTATGGAAAACTCTCTTCCTCTTTTTTTTCTCAAAGGAGAGGTTTGACACGTTGTTGGTAACTTCGATGATGTCTGACATCAGGTGAAAAGCCTTTACTGTGAAAAAGATCGCACCGAAAAAATATGTACTGCTACATAACTTGAAAATAAGAGCAAACACTGATTTGCCCAGCAGTACTTCTACATCAACATTCGTTACAGCAACATTTTTTCATCGCACCAACACTGACAATTATTAAACTAATATGCGAAGAAGGAAACCAAGCAATGCGCCGATATGAAGAAAAATTAGCACAGCCTTGGGGTAATCCGAAACTCAAAAGAGCTATTTGTGATATAGAGTTGATAGCCTTTGAACGTTTTAATGATAAAATGGCACAAACTATGGAGTAAGAGAGGCAAATTTGAACTGTGCTATCTATTCTGAGAAATAAAACAAGTCATGAATTGGTTCTGAGGCTGCCATTTTTCATGCAATAAGTAATTGACACAACAGGCATGATTCAAAACATTCGAACAAATTATTTAAAGCTGTGACTTCATAGAATACGGTACCAAAAGAAGAACATATCTCTTCTCAATACCTTGCAAAGTATTCTTTATAGAAGCCAAATTACTTTTCCGTTTCCTTCGATATTTGAAAAGAAAGTTGAGTTATTTTGAAAAAACAAAGAGCTTTATGGAGAATAAAAAGAAAAACATGCCCATATAAACTTAGAAAACCTTTTAGCAAACTTCTTAACTAGTATCATAAAGGCATTCTGTTTTTTGAGAGTTTGCTAGCTGAATATTCCACATAATTTCATGAGTAACTTCTGAGAATTTCTAATGCACTTTCTTTTGATTTCAATTAGCTAATTTTGCACCCAACTTTCTACACGGTGCACTTTTGTATGCATTACTAGTTTGTAACAATAAGCTCAAAAAAGTTGGAAAAATACTAACACTTCCTATGTAGTGATTCTTACTGAAATTACGGTTTGACTGACAACATCAAGCTGTAATCTTTACATCAATTCTAATTTAGAGTATTGTGTGATGATATTTTATTGCAACAAGGGCAATTAGGCACAATCGTGTATCTTTTTTTTGTAAGGTTTACAAATATATTTAAATCAGCTTTTAACCTGGAAGCTTATACTGGTCCAGTTTTGTTGGTATATTCAAGATTACTTAAAATAATTAGTATGTCAATGTATGACAAATTTTTCTGTAGCTAGAGTTTAGGAACGGGATTTCATCTTCTTAGGAAAGATTTGAGACTTCAATTTTTCAGACCAGATCTTTTGCATTCGAGTCTAATCCTACCAAAATTTTGTTTATTTAAATCTCAAGAGCATGGAATAAAAGATGATAGCAAAATAGGTTCGAGCTGATGGTATTTAATAATAGATAAATGTTCACTTACTAAAGAAAAAACCATTACGAAGGCAAGAATCAAATCGAATGCTATTTAATCAGCGCATATCATGACACACAAGTAGGCATATTCATAGTGGATGTGAGTGACTATTTGGCGCCCTTCTGACAATCTTTAAACTTTAGAGAAATTGAAGAGCTAGTCAGCCCAAGAGTAATGCTTCACATTACACTTAATTCACCATCCTTAACATCAACTAATGCATCGTCTCCTTCTTTGATCTGCCCTCTAATTATAAGAGTAGCTAATGGATTCAACACCCTTTTTTGAAGCACCCTGTTTAAGGGCCTAGCGCCATACACCCTGTCATAGCCCAATTCGCAAAGCATATTTTTTGCATCGTCAGATACATTAATTGATATTCTTTTATCACGAACTCGCTCGGAGATTTCAGAGAGGCGAATCTCCAATATTTTATACAATGCCTCCTTTGAAAGGCGATTAAAGATCAAAATATCGTCTAAACGATTAAGAAATTCAGGAGGATACAACATTTTGAGTGATTCCATGACACGCATTTTCACTTGTGACCCAACGTGATCACTGTTTTCGGAGTCATTAAAAAAATATTCCTGACCGATGTTCGAGGTCATGATTATAATTGTGTTTCTGAAGTCGACGTGTCTACCATGAGAGTCTGTCAAAGAACCTTCGTCAAGAACTTGAAGTAAAAGCTTAGAAAAGTTTTGATGAGCCTTTTCAAACTCATCAAATAAAACAACAGAATATGGTTTTCTGCGCACCGCTTCTGTAAGCTCACCACTCTCTTCGTAGCCGACATAACCTGGTGGTGATCCAATCATTCTTGAGATTGAGTGTTTTTCTTGAAACTCAGACATATCAAATCTTATAACAGATGACCTATCATCGAATAAGAACTCAGCTAGTGATTTTGTGAGTTCGGTTTTTCCCGTTCCTGTCGGTCCCAAGAAAATGAACAGAGCAATAGGACGTTTATCACCGGTTAGACCGGCCCTCTGCAAACGAACAGCTTCAGCAATTGATTTAATTGCTTCATCCTGCCCCACAACTTTTTGGCAAAGGTTATCCTCTATGTGTAGCAATTTTTCAGCGTCATCACTGTTCATTAGGCTCAGCATTGGAATGCCGGTCATTTTAGAAATCACTTTAGCAATATCGCTACTTGTCACCAGGTCATGAAGGAGGCCCGTTTTTGAGCTCTCTTGCCCAATCAAATGGTTCAATTTTTCATTTAAGCTTGGGATTGTAGAGTACTGTAATTCCGAAGCTCTCGCATAATTTCCAGTCCTTTGAGATTCATCGAGGTCAAATTTAGCCAGCTCCAAATTTGATTTAGCGCTTTTGATTGCCTCGATCGAATTTTTTTCTTTTTCCCATTGAGTTGTTAAAGTCTTGAGCTTCTCTTGTTTTTCGACTAATTCCATCTCTAAAAGAACAAGACGATCGCTTGATAATTGATCATCACTCAATAACTGGTCTTCACGCAAAGTCTGGTCCTTACGTAAAGATTCCAACTCAATTTGAATAGTCATTATTTGACGGTCCAATTTTGTAATTTCTTCTGGTTTCAGCTCATGCTCAAGTCTTAAAGTCGAGCATGCCTCATCTATTAAATCAATTGCTTTATCAGGTAAGAAGCGATCGGTAATGTATCGGTTAGAGTAAATAGTGGCCGTAACCAAAGCACCATCGGTTATACGGACACCATGATGAACCTCATATCTCTCTTTCAACCCGCGTAAAATCGAGATTGAGTCTTGCACCGATGGTTCTGAAATTTGAACCGGGGAGAACCTTCTTGCCAATGCTGTATCTTTTTCGATATACTTGCGATATTCATCAATAGTGGTTGCACCACAAAGCGATAGTTTTCCACGGGCCAATGCCGGTTTAAGCAAATTCAGAGCATCAATAGACCCTTCAGCTTTTCCCAAACCCATTAAAAGGTGAATTTCATCAATAAAGAGAATTATTCTACCAGATTTATCTTCAACTTCTTTTAAGATTGACTTTAACTTCTCTTCAAAATCACCACGAAATTTAGCACCAGAGATTATTGCGGCCAAGTCAAGCGTTATGATTTGTTTCTCTTTCATTGATTCCGGGACTTCACCTTTGAGGATTCTCTGCGCTAATCCTTCCATGACTGCTGTTTTACCAGTTCCGGCATTTCCAATCAATACGGGATTGTTCTTACTTCGCCTTGATAAGATTTGGATGGTTCGGAGAATTTCCTCGTCACGACCAATGACTGGATCGAGCTTCCCGTCTTTGGCCATAGCAGTGAGATCAAATCCATATTTTTGTAGTGCCGGTTCATTATTGTTTTTAAATTCTAAAAGTCGAAACGAGCTCTTATGGATGTGCCTAGCGATCGGGGGACAAAATCGACTTATTGTTTTAATTCTTATCAATGAATGCCGTATGGTGTGTAAAGAATGCATGACTTTTTGACTTTTTAAATGGCTTCGAAGTGGCAAACTCCCCCCCACCACAATCAGGGGAAAAAAAACGCATAAAGGTCGCGAAACTGCATACTCAGGTATACTTGATCTTTTAAGGTTGCCCAATCAATATGCCAACGAAAGAACTAGAGTGAGAGACATAATAGTTATAGAATTGCTGGGCTTAGTAATTACTTGTGAAAGCTGGTATATTTCAGTCACTATCAATAATTATCAATGAGTTTATGAAGCAACCTATCCGAAACTTGCATTTGATGTTTATTTAGTGTACAGATTATTGATTCGGCCATCAAGTTCTCTATTCTTCCTTGTATACATATACTTTTTTTCTTGGTATTACTAAATGTATTACATTTACTAAAACTTTCAACTCTCTTCGAGGCATATTCTTTCATTACCTTCAAATGCCTGCATTTGATTTGAATATACAAAAATAGCTCAAACTTGCAGAAAAATTAACAGAAGCAATTTTGAATTGTAAAGAAAGGATCTGAATAAAAAGCAGTACTTCTAGCTTTGTCCATCCCTGTATTTGATAGATAATTGATTTTGCTCAGCTGTAAACTAAACATGACTCAATTATAACACCTTGATATTGGAATCATTTTCTAATATACATTACCAATGTACAACTGACTCTTTTTTGGAGCCAACGATTGGAAGTAATCACAGAACCACCTCAAAAATCTGTTCCCCCATCATTGGCTAATACTTCGTTTAATTTTTTGCCCAATAGTCATCCCGACTGAATCCAGGGTGCGGTTGAAATGGAGGAGGAGACACATGTATTTCTTCTGGACCTTCCAACTCAATATTTTCCCAAATATCTGCATTGTCTAAGTACACATCATCAACACTTTCGGAATTGCTTATGGCTGCCCCTTCTTCTCCCATTTCAAGAGAAGCTTGTTCACTAAAAGCTCGACCCAAGCCTTCATCTTGCGCCAAAGTATTCGAGGAGTCAGTTGCTTCGACAGAATGATCCTTGTCATTATTTTTTGGATCTACCGCTGTGTCATGAGAAGCCTTTTTGAAAATTCTTTTAAACCTCGAGCAATCTGCACTATTCGGTATTTCTCTTGAATTTATGCTTAGGACATCATTTACGCTAATTTTGCGACCCAATACGTCTATTAGCTCCTGGCGCTTTTTCAAATGCCAAATTACAAAAAGCCATTCCCAAATAGTTGTGACAAGAACTACTTCTAGTAAGTACGGCATCATCTCAAGCCATGTTTTGACCAACCATCTAGATTTGAACAAACTAAGTGCTAGGATGTTCAACACTATGGTCAAACAAATGACCAACCAGTTGAAAATTGCTAAGGGAAGAAGTTTTTTTGAGTATGACATCCGGGGGGGCACTTCGCAAATTGTAAAGGTGAGTAGCCAAAAACCGAACCAAACTATGATGGCTAATTTCAAGGCAACACGGGCAATACGCCACTGCTGATAGTCCAGATCAATATTCAGATTAAAAATCGAAGTTTGATTGTTGAAAACGATTTCATATACAATGCAAACTATTGTGTAAGCTACTACTAGAAAACCTCCCAAAATTGCATTGAACTTCTTCGCATGAGCTGAAATCATCTTGAGGTTAATTTGGAACCAAGCCAAATGAATTAATGTCTGTGATACGATGCTGGTTATTTTGTACAAGTTTTTGTTGTACAAATTCCCATGTAGTTTGATGATATCTAATGTGTCGTTAAAGTATTCGTATCGAGACCCTTTGGTAATTTGAACGAGAAGTATCGTGGTGACGACTGCGTAAAATGCGGTGGCAAGTTGCGCTAGCCACGTCTTTCGTTTATGATGAGGTGACATATATAGCAAAAGTGTCAACATCCAGCTCAGCACGCAAGCTCCGCTTAGGGTGAATAGCAAGGCAATGAAAGTGTCACCATTGTCTTTCTCATTATATGGAGATGAAGCCTCGAACGTGGCGCCATTTTTCGTGCTCAGATTTGTAACTAGTTCAATCAAGTATGGAATCAGACAGTTAGTCACATAGTATGCTGGAAGGTAGTTGCTTGTTAAGTTGTGCCATCGACCATGACCATCTCTCAAGATCAGAATTTGACCCGAGTTGAGAGAATATACAGAACAATTTATCGGAAGGTCATTTTCTTGAAGGTAAAGAAGCGATTGGTTGGCCATGCTTTGATTAAAATGCAGTGAATCCAACATATTTCTTGTTGTCTTTAGGTTTTTTCTTAGCTGGTTGTGAGGCACTCAAAGTGAAGCGAAGAGTGCTTATACAAAACTTATTGAAAGGATGCTCAAACAAGAAAGGCCGAGTGTATCAGCTGGGTAATGCAATAAAATAGAGCTATGGTTATTGTTGGTTTTGAATCTGCGGCATGAGATGCTTTTATCTTTTCAATCCAGATTTTAGAAAAATATTTTTGCTGCCCCTGGAGACTCAACCTTTAGGTGGTTTTTCAAGGAATTATGTAATTTAAATCTCCATTATAATAATCTGTTTATTTTCAATTCAGTAACAAGATTGAAGACATTCGAAACCGAAGCAATCAGAATTTCAATCAGACTGAACACCGGTATCAGACCAGGCCTCGTTCATGAGTACCGGTCGATATTTGAATATAGCACTTCTCCTATTAAGTCTTTCATGCTGTGTTCAAGATCTTTTAAGTGGTTACTACATTCTATTTAATTAAATTATTTGATGTCCTTTCTTTTCCCACTTACAAAGAAGTTAGAGAGCAAGGTTAATATCACTCTGAGATCAAGATTTAGGTTGAAGAACTCGAACATAAGTAACATTAGGCAAAAGAGCTTCCACCTAAGAAAGTACACAAAGTAAAAGTAAACCAAACGATAGCAGGTCCGACTCTATCGGAGAGAACTCTGGTTGGAGCAACAGCTCTGAAAACGGCAACTCAGGTAACAATTCAGTAAAAACCCTAATGGTCACTCACTCATAAAAATCACATTATTTACTAGTAGAGACAAACTTCTAAAGAACCAAGAGATGTTTCTGGAAGTGCTGAATAACTCCAAAGGAAACCATCTAAAAGATCCAAGTCATCCCAGTACAATAATTTGCCACGTTGGAAGATGGTGTGTAAGTAAATCAATATAGCTGTAAACTTACATACAATTTTTGAATCTAAGTCGATTGTCAATACAAAATAGCAAGGTCTTTTAAAAAAGGAAGTAAATTGTTTCCACTTTTTAGGCACTCCATCACAAGTAGAATCTTGTTCACTATAAATAGACGTGAAATCCTCTTGATCCTGAGGCTTTTTATTGTTATCAACTGATAATTATGTTTTTATTACTACGATCATTCTCGCAACTATTTGTATGATCAATTTTTGCAATCGTGCTGTCTTTGATGGTTTGCTCATTTAGCTGAGAGTCCATTCGCACTTGAAGCTTAAAATGATTGGTTTCTTTCTGGGTGGCAAAATTCGTAGCTTCCACTTCGATATTGGCCTGTTAAAACCCAAGTGCTCTCCTATAATTTGCCCAAATTCTGCCTGCACCTTGATTGTATCCGAGTATATCTAGTGTATCTATATCGACCTGAAAATCATCAAGCAACTCAATTCAAACATGTTCATATTGTCGGTCTTGATGATATCATTTAGCTTTCAGAGAACGTTCTTTCTATCAGCTCCATTTTTGAATCCTTCTACTACATTTGTATGATTAATAATCTAATTCACTTGATTTCGAATTATCTTTCGACTACTGTTTTGATCTTTTTTTTTTCAGCAAACCAACAATTTTTGGCTAATGAAAAAATGTACAGCTGAAATGTCAGGAACTACTTCTCAGCCGTAAGATTTCCGACAGGGCCATGATCAATCAATGTTTTGAAAATGATAAATGTTTTTTAGATTCAGATGAAGAAGATAATTAAACTGCAAAGATAGATTTGGGCAGGATGTGGGCAAATTTGAGTATATTTACGAGTGACGTCTGAAGCATTAGTTTGGCCGACAAAGATTCTCTTGCAGGCACTTTTACCGATTAACTAGACATAATGCGCAAATTGAGCTATGCTTCTATTCGAATCTATGATTTTCTAGCTGGGGTTTCCTACGATGACTGATAGATTTCCGCAAACATACTGAATTTCAAGCACTCTAATAACATTTTGGGGTTCACTTTGATTGATGGCCGCATATCTTCGGAATTTAAACCATGTAAATGAAGAGTATTGTCAAAAGTATTTAATGTTTACATGACTGGAAGATTTCTTTCTCGTATTTAATGGAACCGCATATATTAGATGGGAATCAAAATTAATCAAGTTACTGTTGTTCGTATTTTCAATTTCAAAACAAGCGGATCTTATCAAACAATTGAGGCCAAGGTTTCAATTACATAAAACATGTCTCAGGTAGCAGAGCAGTGAAAATGGAATCTAAAAGGTAATATTCACTGTAGTTGTATGTCACGACCTTGCCAAACGCATCTGCAACTATTATAAAACATCGAACATGTGATATAATTGCTGATGTTATCAAGATACAACCAGAATGAAGATGCGGGTTTCAATTCAGGGTGGGGTTGTGAGGAGAAACTACAGGAATTTTTAGTGAAAACGCATGGTTGAATAAACCTGAAAGGTAGCACTTACAGGATATGAGACAGACAAGGAAAACTAACAAATTGTCAAGAGTCAATCAAGCTTGCCAATGCAATAGCTTTTTTGTAATCAAAAAAAGAGATACAAGAGTGCATGATACATAATCAAATGTAATTTAAACTCAATTTAACCAGCACTTCAAATGATGCACTGAACTCTTAGAGAGAGATTATATCCATGGTGTCTTTTTATTTTAAATCATAAGAACGTCATTACTTACAGAGATTAAATTTGTGTTTAGAGTGGGGGTCAGTTTGAAATTCTTTTACGGTCCCATATACACTACAACAGGAAGTGCGTACACAGGTCCCAGCTAACAATGTTTGCCATATTAACTGAAAAGATTGCACTGGCTTAATGCAGATGAGGATATACTGTACTAAAGGCTCATCAGGGTGAAAAATTCTTATGATATTCACCGCAACGGAGAATTCTCTGATATGATTTGCCAAATGAAGAGTCCAAACCCCTATCAAATCAATTACCAGTCACTCATTTCGGATGCATTGATTGTGAATTGCAAAAGCATTAGAAGTGAATGGGGTGGTGGGTGAGGATAATTTACCCTCTCATATATTATTGGATATTCGAATAGTGTTTTGCAGTATACTCGTTGATGCTTCCATTGGTTCGCTTGATAGCGTTTTAAATACATACGTGCAATTTTGTAGTGTGTTCCATTTGTGTACGGCATTTGTGTTTTTCGCAAACCGAAAAGCAAATGG